>VUQJ01043847.1:3606-16544 GCA_015108635.1 Andinoacara biseriatus
TCCTAGCCGACGGCCAGAGGAGGCTGTATAATTTCCTCTATAAACACGGCCCTTTGAGTCAATTGCAGAGTGTCACCAAGAGATGGCGCTTTCTTCACAAAAGCTTTGACTTGCTTTAAGTTTTTTTTTCCAATTGGCTATATGCATAAATATTTTCTCCTGCTGAAATACAAAAAAAGTTGTGTTTTGAAATGTAAAATAGAGGAATAAAACCTTGGAGTCAATTTAACCATTCAGAAATTTTGAAATGCAAATCACCAAATCTATTCCCAGCAAACATTTCTATTTAATGCAGTAAAAATATACAATTTCAAAGAACATTAAATAAAGAAAAAAAATGCATATAAAGTTCATCATACTACAGATCCAAAAGCAGATGTGCAGGTTGTGTCTCATACTGGGAGAACCTCATTTTTATTTATTGTTTGCTGGGCTGTCTGACAATTTCTCTGTCAGGTTACAATTTCATATTTTAATTTATGCTATAAAACTTTTTTGTTGTGCCAAAATCTTGCACCACAATCATTTCTTTATATTTTGCAGAGGAGAAGCCAAACTTTTACATACTGTAATTGTTAAACTCCAGGCTTTATGAAGGTCTTTCAAAGTTGTTCTTTGGCTGCTTTCAAATTCATTTTATCCACTTACCAATGAACTATGAATCATCCTGAAAAAGAACAGAACAAAAGGCAGAACCATCCAAGAAGAACTTTGAATGTCCTTCAAGAAGCCTGGAGAACTGTTCCTGAAGACTCCTAAAGAAATTGCAGAAAGCTGCCTCATAAGAGTTCAGACTGTGCTGAAGAATAAAGTAGGTCATACCAAATACTGACTTTCAAGCTCTGTTTGAACCTTGTACACGGCATTCATGTATGTTTGCACATTTCGATAAATGTGACTGAGGCAGCAAACCTCATGGTGCATTCCAAAAACTAAGGTTTTATGCAACTTTCACATTTGTGTGGTAAACATTTAGCCCAACCTTGCACAGAGACTGTAAGCAAAAATAAATAAGTGAACATCTACAAACAGAAGTAATTTTAGATGGCATTTGATTGCCTTATTATATATATTATATATCTATATTCTATCTCTTCAGCCTGTGTTCTCAAGGGTGAAGAAACAGGTTGGGGATGATAGGGGAAAGGAAGAGAGAAGGGTAAAAAGAAAGGGATAGAGAAGAGGAAAGAGATAAAAGAAATATTGAAAAAAAGAAAAGAAGATCAAGAAACCCCCAACAATCCCCTGTGAGCAAGCACTAGGCAACGGTGGAGAGGAAAAACTCCCTTTAAACAGGAAGAAACCTCCAGCAGAAACCTCTCAACCAATGTTTGTGATACAGAGATAAAAATTACATCTCCTGCTTCAGCGGAGTGTCCTTGTACTCACAATGTAAAAAGTTTGTGAGTGGGACCTTATGTTTTTGTGTGAGAAGCGTTTGTTTGGAGGTAGGTCTGCAGCAGTTTCTCTTCTCCAGCTGCCACTTTGGCGGGAAAATGTGATCACATGGTCTAATATAAAGCCAGCTGAAATCCTACTCCACAGACTTCAGCATCTAACATCCTCAGTCAGCATCCTCCTTTTTTAACTCCCGCTACTTCCACATACTTTGAGCTACAGACACCGTTCAAACTTTAAAATGAAGCCAAGACATTGAACTATAAAACTTGGATTAATCTTTTCAATATCTTTTATGTTTTTTCTTTTCATTTTCAGGCTGTTTTTCTCCCCTTTCAAAGAAATCAAGTTCAATTTAGCACCTTACTTGACAATTTCAGCTGTTTTGCATTTCAAATGCTTTTCTTGTGTTTTTCAGCTGGTTAAGCTGCTTCAGCAAATCAAGTTTTAGCTCTTTGAAGCTTTTCTTGGCGTTTCAGCTCTAATCTTTGGCCTCCAGTAACACTGAGAAAATTTTAGAGTCCTTTGTGAGCAGGATATGTCTTTCAATTTACATATTAAACAAATATGTAGGTCTTCTTTTTTTTGCATTTGCGTAAGATGTTTATGTCTGCTGGTCACAGCAGATGGCTGCCCCTCCCTGAGTCTGGTTCTGCAAGAGGTTTCTTCCTGTTAAAATTGAGTTTTTCCTTCCTGGTGTCGCCAAGTGCTTGCTCACATGGGGTCATTTTGACAGCTGGTTTTGCTCAGTAATTATTGTAGGGTCTTTAACTTACAATATAAAGTGCCTTGAGGTAACTGTTTGTTGTGATTTGGCGCAATATAAATCAAACTGAATTGAATTGAAAAAAATTAATTGAATCATGGGCTAAATTTGACATTTTACTTTAAAACCATCATTCTGTAGCTTACCTACTCTGGAAATATATCACTTAGCATCTGATGACTTTGCTTCTCAGGGCAACATCATGGCTTTTGGCATTTGGATATCATGACAATGGATATCTCAGTAAAACTACCTGGTCTGTGTGTTAGTTCACACTTCCCTCTGCTGCAGACATTCTGAAATGAAATCATTCCTTATAACTGTATCTTATTGATTTCATCCATTATTTCATTGTGTGCCTTGTGTGCACAATGACAATGAGTTTAATCTAATTATTATTTAAAACATGACCTTGCTTGTGGCCCTGCTGCAGTCTGTTGATGCAGAAGCAGTAATTACATTTACTGACTTCACCATAGGGAGATGAAACATGTAATGAATGACTTGTATCTTAATTAACTTATCTCTTTATTTTTTTAACTGTTTTTGAGATGCAGCTTTGAGGTATGCATGAAACTCTGTATGCGGTCAGAGTAAATTACCTGTCAATTGATGCTGCTATCAGCAATGTTTAAGTTGCATATTTGTGCTACCGGCAATCAGGGATTGATGAGGAGTAGATCTGTTGACTTGGAGCTTGAACAAAACTAAAACATGAAAGGTTAAAATATGGCAATAATCTCTTTAGTTTATCTTTAGGGATATGTCAGTGTGGGAGCTGGGATGAATGGCTTTTGTGTTTTTGTGTGTGGTCTACAGATCAGAAAAGAAAAAAGAAAGTGAAAGAGAACGTCTAATGCGAAGAGGACAGATGAAGACAAAGAAAAGTAGTCATACAGAGACAAAAAAGTATCTTCTAACTTTTTTAGTTATTTAAATGAGAAGTGCTCTAATGGCTATCGAGTGGTAAGAATATGACTGGGTAGCATATCTGGTTTTTAACCTCATAAACCGCTCCCAACCGGTCGCGGCAGATGACTGCCCCTCCTTGAGCCTGGTTCTGCTGGAGGTTTCTTCCTGTTAAAAGGGAGTTTTTCCTTCCCACCGTCGCCAAGTGCTTGCTCATAGGGGATCGTTTGACTGTTGGGTTTTTCTCTGCAGTATTGTTGGGTCTTTACCTTTACCTTACAATACAAAGCGCCTTGAGGCAACTGTTTGTTGTGAATTGGCGCTGTATAAATAAACTGAATTGAATTGAATTAATCATCAAATAAATAAATACATAAATAAATAATTAAAATCAGCACTTAATTACTTAAACTTAGTTCAGTCATTCCACATAACAGCAATACAAGGTGAGAAGGTTATTGTTACCCCTTTTTTGTCTCATTCTTATACCAGCCTCTAGCAGGTGTGGCAGCTGTGACATGAAAGCAGGTGAAATTGAGATTGTAGAGCTAAAAAGCTAATATAGAGAGAAGGCATGGGCGGATGGGTTGACAAAGCAACTGGACTTTGTTCCTTCTTTTAACCCGTGTCTCATATTTTTCTTTCAGTGTAATGGCATTAAAACAATTGTAATCCTGACTTTATTAACATTCCATCCCTGCTGTAGAGATTTCCCTTCAATCATGGCTCTATGGGCCATGATTCAAGCCACAGTCACGGACAGAAGACTGGAATTATCCTTTAACGAATGACTGATTCGTTAAATGACTGATATTTAGCTTGTACGGTATCTTTTCCACAGTGTGTTTTTATACATGATCACATGCAAACCTCATGGGTACTGTTGCTTGAGCCCCCACTCATTATGAGTTTTGGCTTACGCACACACTCTAAATTATAGTGGATAAACATCTGCCAAAAGTTTAAAAGGTGAATGGAAACAAAGATTAGGTAAGGATGGAACCAGTGATTATAGTCTCCATTACAGGCAAGAGAAATCCTACAAAAACAGCAGAAATAAATATTGTTTGTGTGTTTTTGCCTGAATTATAGTCATAGTAAGTATAGAGTAAAATAACTGGGGCATTCCTGGAAAGTGGAATGTTGTAAAAGCACATAAAAAAGATACTAGATCTGAATGATGAATAATGTCTTGAATGAACCCCCCACCCCAAGGCTCAGCGGATAGATTGTGAAGCTACTTATTTTCTCTATGTCAGTCTATCAATATCTTTAGTGACACTGCAACACCTCATCTGTCCCACTCATGTGACTGGACAGATACAGCACAGATTCAGAGGCCATATGGCTTTATATAGAACAGTAATAACAAATATTTAAGTTTATTTTAAAATAAAACAAAACAAAACAGTCAATCCTGAGAACATTACACATTTTGAAAGTTAAAGTATTTTGAAAAAAAAAAAAAATTGTTTTGCATAATTAAACTTCCATATTTCAGGGTCTCTGACAGAAAAGTCCCCCTTTATTATTATTATAATTTTTTTTATGAAAACAGATATTTTAGTAATTTTGGTGATTATACATTGAGTTGGAATTTAATTGCTTTGTGGCTATTGTAGATATTTAGTTGTTTTGTTCTTTGTAAAAGTGTATGTGCTGTACTGAATTCTGTGTATCTTCATAACTAAAATAAATGACAGTACAGGTGCCAGATGTTCCAGAGTGCTTAAGCATAATTTCTCCCCAACGATGCTTAAAACCTTGGGTACACATAAGCAGGAATGGATGATTGCAAATTAAGACCCCGTGTTATGTAACAAGCAAATTATTTTAATTGTGCTTACATGGAGAGGCACTGCTCACTGCCATGTGAACTCCCTAGATGAAAATGGCAGGAAAGAAATGCCGACAGCCAAGTGTTTACTCACAATGCACTTTTTTTTGTTTTCTAGCTCCCGACAATTAACCGTGTACGTACCACAGGCAGCAGGGAGTAGCGGATGCAGAATCCCGGCTCAGAGGGGAAATACTCATCAGAGATGAAACGAATCGTGATCTGGCTCCCTTTGGAAATGTGACTACCTTGGACCAACTGTGACCCACACCAGCGACCCAGGAGAGTCTTCTCAGTCGGATCTTCTATTTCCACAAAGTCGTACCTGGCAGAGCGAGACAGAGAAAGAGCAGGACATATTTTTGGTGTTTCAGATATCATTTCACTGCTGGTACGGTTTCAGGCCAGATAAATGTAAACTCAGAGTTCAGCCTGTTACTTTTAATTGTGCTTTTTTTTGCTTGTTATTAGTCTGTCAGCTCCTTTAAAACTCCCATCGGCGCAATTCATGCCCTTCTGAAGGTGAGATTGTTAATCAAGCTGCAAGGGTGAAAAAGAACACAAAAATAAATATCTTTAACAGCAGGGTAGCTGCGTGAGATGAGATCTGTCTCTATTATTTACAGCCCGAGTTAAATGGGTAAAAATAACCTGGAGATTACTGGTGCATTGAGGTCAAATCTCAGGTTGAAGGATCTAAGGATAATGCAGCATAAGCATTTGTTCTTTCTGTTAAGCAATTATTGGCCGCTGATGCAGCCTTTTGACAGGCCTATTACACTACATGTTGTCACTGAAATATAGTTTTTAATTAAACCTTGTTGACTGCACAAGAGACCCAGTCCTCTTTAATTTAACTCTAAAACAAATTTCCAGTAGCAAATTAAAAACTTTGCCTTTGCTGTATTCAAGATGATATCCTTTGGAGAGGGAAAACCACGCTCAGGAGAGGGGAAAACTGTCTGCCCTACAACACACAACCAGGGGTTAAATTCTGACACAATGCCCTTAGCTTTTTTAAATATTAGATTTCTACAATGTCAAAGGATTATTTCAAATATATTCTCCCTCTTAATTTTTTTTAAAGCTGCCTTGTAAGAGTCTTATAAGTTTTAGAATTTTGCTCTGTGAACATCCTGCATCACAACATCTTTTTGGTTACTGTTTGAATGTATATGTGATTAAAGTGGGCACTGCTGCGTGGACTTGTCCCTTAATCAAAAGCACTGTGGCCTTGCCTGTCACTTTGTCTTTTCTTTGTGAAGAGATTTTAGATCTCTTTTATCTATGGCAGCATGCTCATCAGACTGTCGGGTTTTAGTGCAACCTAAAGAAATGCAGCAGCCTGTGACTGACTTTTGGATGTTTGACTCAGCAGTGACAAAATAATTGCTAAGTACTGTACACACGTACTGCGTGTCAGGATGCCAGTGTTCAGGTCTCTCTGCAGATGGCATTTCAAGTCTAGAGGCTGTATATAAATGATGGATGTTGCTTCTGGGTCTAAAAGTGAAGACAGCGGGACCAGGAAGAGCGACTCCTGTGGCTGCAAAAAGACTTCCGTGTGTGTGACCTCACTAAACATTTTCCGGATCACTTTATTATTACGATGAGTTTCAAATCATGTTAACTGTGACATGATGTTCATTTTGTACATTATTTCCCTCATAGAGTTATAAAGGAGGATAAATCTGGGACACTGGTTGAGGAATTGTGATTGACAAGTCATTAGCCAATTGGGAGACCAGTGTCTCTTGGTTTCTTAGCCAGAAACGGTGCATTCTGATGACATCTGGTTTCAAACAGCTTAGAGGGCAACAGCGAAAATACCCGACTTAAGCTTTCATAAAAGGACTTCACTAACCAGTGCGTGATATCATGGTATCTACATTGATCTTTCATATGCAGCATATGCTCAGGTCTCATTGCTATCCAATTTATGTTTCCTGAAAGGCTCGTTTTTAGGTTTTAGTTTAGGTTTTAAATGTCATGGAAACAACACAAAGGTTAACATAAACTCTGAATTTTAGTTTCAGAGAAAAATAAGACAACACGTTGCTTGTGGACTTGTCTGTAATTACATGCCTGTCTGTCACCTCTGGCCATCCTGCCAATCCATAGTAAACATTATGAAGTGCAGAAGCATATGGCCATGCTCCAGACTCCTTTGGTGTGCCAATGATAATATTGACCAATGTCAGCACTTAAGACATGCAGTTCAGGAGTTCAGCCTTTATTATTTATACCTGTGTTTAACTAGTGGCTGCGCTGCATAGAATAAAGCCTTGTTTCACTGACTCTTCACAGTCTGGGATTAATCACTTTGCCAGGCATGCTAACCTCTCATTCAGTGCTGCCAATTCGGATATTTGGATTTCAAGGACATTGTTTACATTTGCACAGGCCTGAGAGATTCAGTTCAAGCTGGTTTCAATAAAACAACATGGAGGGACATGAGCAATGCTAAAAATGGATTTCCTGTGATGTTAAATAAACTAAAGGGGTGGGGGTGTCAATAAATTTACTGACTCTGCTACCTTTGATGTGGAAATGTAAACAGGAAATTGGTTACCTGCACAAACAAACTTATTGAGAAGGGCAAAACTGAAATGGCTCTGTTCCAAAATCAAGTATTTACAGTTTAAATGTGCAAATGTTAGATACCCACCTAAACAGTAAAGAAATCATTTATTTAAACTGAATCTGAAATGGCAATAAATCATTTTGGAAAAGGATATGACACCAGTTTAGCTTATCCATGTTGTCCTCGATGGAGGTCAGTGGATTGAGAAGCTTTCTTCTCTAAAATGCATAGCTGAGACAGCTGCAGAGCTTTGACAGATGGCTCATCAATAATGCAGAATACGCTGATCACTGCACATCGACATGTGTTCAGAATCACCATGTTCGACAGTGGCGTCTCTGATTTACAAACCCGGCGACATACTCACAGTGAGAAGGGCGAGAACCAAAAAAAATAAAAAAAAGCGACCTTATATATGTTGCAGTGCAGAAAGGAGAACCTTTCAGTACCCGTGTTTAATATTCACAAAGCTTTCTCCTGCATGTTTTTTTTTTCTTGTACATTATTAATAGATATAATATCTGCCACAGAGATGACGCAGATTAGCAACACAAACACTGTTTTTTTTAGCCCTCTCTTTTCAGACTGGAGACAGAGAGCATAAATGCCTTTCTCAGAACACTCCTGTCTGGGAGCCGTCAAGCACGAATCTGCTGCCATGCCAACCAGCAGTCAGACCAATCCCTCTCCAATATGCCTTCTCCTCCAGTGGATTTGGTAAGAATGTTTTCATCGTGCCACAGAAAAACAGAATAATGGATGAGCATCTCGACTATACAGCCTCAGCAGAGACTTTTCACTCCAGGGTTGCTACCAGAGCCGAACGCATCTCCCGCTTCTGCTTGTTTTATCTACATTGTTGCGAATTGCTGGACAGGACATTAGACTCTTGTTTGTCTGCGTCGCATTGTGCAGTGACACGAGAGTATATCAGGAGCAGTGTGCGTAAATATTTTTGTTAAAACACCAGTGAAATGGAGGTCTAAGAGGAAGTTTTTGTAAATTAATTTTTAAACACACATAAAAGATAAAGTAGCAGACTAGGCCAGAGGCTTGTGTGTGTGTGTGTGTGTGTGTGCGAGGCAGAAAAAGAGTGTTTGTGTTTGAAACGGGGAAAAAAAAGGGGAGAGGGTGAGACAAAGGCAAGCAGATAGGCTTGTGATTCTGCTTGTGATTGCATGCAGCGTTCATCTGTCTGCCAATCCTAGCAAGAGTATGTGTCTTGGGATCTGAGCAAAACCTGTTGGGCATTGTTGGGGGCTTGAGAAGCATTAGACAGGGCTACAAAAATGCTAGACATGGAGCAGTAAGATGTGAATATGACTTGCATGACCCTGGAAAAGGATGTTTTTACTGTCTTTTGCCCCCTTTCTTTGAGGTTGCTGACTAGTGCAGTCTTGCAAGGGCAGGACAGCACAAAAGTTGTCAGTCTGCACCCTGCCCCACTGTGCAACTTTCCCTCGCAGAGTTTTGACAGCAACATTTACCTCATTTGTCAACAGGCACCTGGCCCATGGCAGGTGTGCTAAGGGGCTCAAATTACCTCCATTCGCACACTGCATTTTTAGTTTTAGTCAGCTGCCCATAAAGATGGGATCTTTATGTGCACCAGAATACAGGTTGGCAAAACTGTACAGCACTTAAGACAATTAAATTAGCTGGAAACCATATTTATGAACACTGGAACAAAATCAGAGCCACAGAATCACAAACACCTCATCAACTGATGGAGGTGAATTTCCAGGAACTGTCACTGGAGCAGAGACGTACTCATTCATGTCCACAGACTGCTTTTGCTTTGTGCTGTGCAACAGCATCTACATGCTGTCAGCTTTGTAGAGAAGTGCAGTTGTCATTCACCTTTTCATCCATTAGGGGGCTCTCCAGGAATGACTAGTGAGGTTACCCTCCGAAGAACCTTCCCCTGATTGAGCTCCATCGTGCTAACCAGTCAGATGTGATATATTGGCAGCAAGGTACTGAGCATTATGCGCAATGAGTAAATGGGTAAATCGATCGCTGGGGCTTAAGATTCTGTTTCAAAATGAATGGAAACAGAGTAGTAATTGAAAGTGGGCTCCTCAGTAAATGATAGAATGAACTGCATGTGTTTTTGTGTTTGTGTGTAGCTGTGCAGAGGGTGGCACGCATCTTTCAAGCTCTCCCATAAGCTGATGCCAGCTAATGCCATTCTATACCATTCCACTCCTGAGTGCAACAAATAACAATGCTGCTGGGTTTTCAATATTCACACTCTGTCATTGCAGACCAAAGGCAATTTCACAAATGGCCACACTGACTAAATCTTCAGTGATGGACTACAGCACAGATGGGACATGTCTTTACCTCACACCAACATGTATCTGGCATGCAAACTGGGAAAGTGCCTATCTGATCTCAGCAGGACAACCAAGCAGAGAAAATGCTCTAAGAAGGACGGTGCACATTACTTCTAACTGCTGAAGATGGTTATATTGTAATCCAACACAATATTTTATTTGACAAAATTACACCATCATACAAGAAAAATATCTTATAAAATGAGGGAGGTTGTCCTCTTAGTTAAATGAGTGATTTTAGTTTTCCAAATGCATGATCTTACTTGCATATTCCATCTTCAGGGTCCTCCAGACCAAATTTCTCGTCAAAGGTAAGTTGGATCCTCATGTTGGCGTTGGCCACTAGTCTCCAGACTAACACAGTGTTCCTGGGATAGGTGTGTGGAAAGTCTGGGCTGTGGACCATTCCCTCTCCAGACACTGTTATGACTTTCTCCAGGTTGGAATCTTGCACTGCTAAAACAGAAAAGAGAATTTATAGACCATGGTTACCCATAAGGCATTTTTACTGGCAAGAGCTTCTTTGAAAAAGACATTCAGGTTATAAGCTGAAATATAAACATGTCATTGGGACATTGGGTCATTGGGAAGAGGTGTTATGTAGTTTGAAATATTGAGCTGGTGTCCAGTATAAAAGGTGAGACTTAAAACAGGGAATACCGGATTGCCAAATTTAGGCATCACTGTTTTACCACAATGCAAATCACTAAGTGATTTTCCTCCTATAGGTGGTGGGCCCTCACGCACTCACCCCATGGTGAACTCATCCTTTAGTGTTCCTACCCTCACCTGGTCATAAACCGAGACAGTCAGGCTGTGAATACAAGCGGCTAGCTCAGCCTTAGAGATAAGCTGAGGAACTCAGTCATTCGGTAGCCAGTACTGCTCCACATTGAAAGGAACCAGTTGAGATGGTTCGGGCATCTGCTCAGAATGCCTCCTGAGATCGTCCTAGTTGAGGTGTTCTGGGCATATTCCACTGGGAGGAGGCCCAGTGGAAGACCCAGTACATGCTGTACAGATTATATCTCTCAGTTGACTTGGGAATGCCTTGGTGTTCCCTTGGAAGAGCTGGAGTAGCTGGCTGGAGAGAGGGAAGTCTAGACATCCCAGATAGTGGATGGTCGCATGGATAAAAAATGAAATCAAAATTGTGGATATGTGTTATCGCTGACATAATTTACATTTCCTTGACTGTGTAATGATCATTCAGGAGGCAGCCATAGCTTTGACACTGTTACTTGAAAGGAAGCCTGAACCTGTAGCTGAGGGAATGAAATAATCTGAAGGCAACCAAGCAAGTTCAAATTTAGCTGACAGATTTAGTTGATAGTATAGGAAACACAAGCCCAGTCTCCAAAGAGGGACTCAAAGTGTCTACAATCATCAGCATTTATTTTGCCTTATCACTTATTTAACTGTGTTGTTGACATTCTTCTGTGAATAAAAGACTTGGTTTTGACCAAACCCAATCATCAAACTGGGACCAGTGGTTGACAAAATCTTGTCACCGTCCCCTGAGGATCCATCAGACTCAGTCACCTTCACATGAAAAACTGCCAGGATGCTTCCACCTGAGCCTCCCAATCATTGCACAGGCCGAGGCTGACTGCAGGACCATTTTTAAGGCACCATGTAAAACACAACATAAATGACGTAAATACACAAGAAGTCATTTTCACAATTAAAGCCATTAAAATTGTATTGTTCTTAAATTATATTTGCCCTTGTAGTATTAATAATTATGCTTGTATATAATTGTCATGATAATTCTCATTAAATGGAACAGTCTGAAAACCCAAGTCATAATTATACAGTAACTAAAAAGGGATTCCTTGCAGCTATTGCACCAAGTTCCTCGAGGCGACTGTTTGTCGTGATTTTCTAAATAAAATTTCTAAATAAAATAAAATTGAATTGAAATTTAAAGCTATTTATTTTCATGTATTATTTGTTTGTATGTTGTAAGCTAGTGTCCTTTGTACCCAAACATCAGGTGAAAGTTGCCCATAGTTATTAAAGTGTGTGAAAGTTATTAAGTTATTAAGTTAATATTCTATTGACATGGGCACATTTCACAAAATGCTGTAATGCTGTAGCTATATTTAAGTTAACAGCATATTATCTGACTTCCCCCACCGAAAAACTACCTTTAAGCCAAGCCACATTTTTATGATTAAGGGTTTATAATTCCACATTAAGAATGTGTCGACGCTGCAACACTTTGTTTTGCATAGCACAAATTGTCAGCAGAACAATTTACTATAATAATACTAATATAAACACTCACTCAGTGTATTCCAATTAGCATTAACATACTGTGCTGAAATTCTGATGACTTTCTGTCAAAGTTTACAATGATAAATTGATACCATCCCCAGCTTGTCCTCGATTTATTTAAATGGTATTTATTTTTGTACCACTGATGAACATTCAGTATTCATAAACCAATCCAGTGCATTTAACCATCAGATGAACCAGCGGGGGCTTAATGTGTTCAGGAGAAGGAGTGTGCTGCTGGAAGTTTGCTAGTGCATTAAGCGGATGAGTAACCATTTCCCCGATGCAATGCGGACAATTTTATGTTTGAAACACATTTTGAGCTTGACTACTTTTTATTTTGCCATAAATTTGACTGAGGATGTGATTCATACTCAGCGGCCTGATTCATTGTGCGGTTACTTGCATTACAAAAATATAGACAGGCCAGGTTTGTGCCATGTTCTCACCATGTATAATGTCAAATAACAGCTCCACAGCAACTCTGAGTTTCTCTAGATGGTTCCAAACACAACAAATGTGACTGAAGGAGTGGTCGGTGAATGTAGGTAAGAGAAACCAACTTCAGCCGTGACTCTTTTTATCAAGCTGTTTGAATTCTGATGATGTAAAAGAAAACTTAGCGTTCACACCCTTGTTGGTTTTCATGTCAAGCTCTATATGTGATTTACAGTGGGAAGTTTAGAAGCTAGTCCCATAGCTGAATTAGGTGATTTAACATACACACTTGGAAAATCAAGAATGATGAAAGGCTTCTGACTGGTGAAAAAAAGGCACAGAGAAAATTGTTTTGTTTTTTTTTTTAGATATGGCTTTTCAGAATTC
>VUQJ01043847.1:16591-27011 GCA_015108635.1 Andinoacara biseriatus
GTGGCATTTTCTTAACATTTTTTTGTTCGGTGTAACCTGATGGCGTTTGCTTCTTCTTCACTCACATATTCTCTGCATCTATCAAATCGAGTGTGCATATATATAAAAAAAAATAATCAAGGACACTTTTAGGAAAAGAGAAAATTTACATTGCAAATATCACTTTGATGTCTTCATTTGTGTGTGATGTTTGATGGTGTGCCAGGTAGGAAAAAAAAAAAAAAAATGAATGACTGCATGCCAGATGCGCTGAAAAAAAATACAAAGCCCAGGCACGACTTCTCAATGAACAGACTCGTTCATAACGATGAGAGGAGTATACCCTCGAGTGCAAACTGTCTCATCAAATGAGGACCACCTTTCTGGGCAAATCAAACTTCTTGCAATATCGCACATGTGCTTCTTGCAAAAATTTCATTTCATCAAGCATTATTAAAATAAAAGTCATATCTTGTGCATCAAGGCTACATGTGGGTTTAATAACGGCATACTTTCAAATAAATCAGTGTTTTTGCAGTCTTTAAATTTTTGGCATCTTTTAGCAACAAACTGAAAAAAAATGGCTTTTAGTCTTTTAGACTGTGGTTTTTATGGTGGCAACACATGAAGTGTGATTGACTGTTTTTATATCCACTTGCTGAGTCAAGAGGAAATGGGGAGGTAGCTTTCATGCTATTAAAGCTTTGGCCTCTGTCACAATGATATGTTTTTAATTACATCGCTATTACCGTGGGCTCATAAAATATGCCATAGTTTTGTGGGGAAAATGTGATTTTATAATGCATGACTGCAAATGCAGGTCTCATTTTAAGTATCCATATGGTATTAGTAGAGATGGCCAAAATCGTTCAAAAGTTACTCCAATAGCGCAGTAACGACTCATCCAGGAGGTCACAGAAGAACCGAGAACAACATCTGAAGAACTGCAGGTCTCAGTTAAGGTCAGTAAACATTTTTTACTTTGTGCATAAACAGAAAAATGAGTACAATCAGGGGTCAAAGTGGGATTTGGCAGGTGTGGAACCCTAAGATCGGTTGCAGTGACCCAGCGTGGAGAAAAGAATCACAGCTCACAAACATTTCTATAGAAAGCAGATTTTCTTTGTGTATCAGCTGACCTGTGCTGCCACTGCCGCTGCTCTGAGTTTTACTGCTCTTGGGATTTACATAAATGAATTCAACAAGATGCAAGCAAATGTTTTACAAGCCGTCTTAGCTGATTTCCATTCTAAACACTTACAGTATTTACAGTATACTGTTTATGCTGTCTTTAAACTAGACTGTATACAGTTGGAATAAAGGCTAAATTGAGTGAAGCATCATCAGCTAAAATTCAAATCCATCTCCGCTACACTTGATGTAACCAAACTCTGACCGTGAACACCAAAGCCACTGTGCAGCAGTCCAACACAGAGCTTTACTGTAATCGCACCACAGTTCAACAAGCTAACCTGTTTACCCTGCACTAAACTGCAGAGTATTTTCATGCAACCTTTGAATAACACAGAGTTAGTATACTTCAGTTTTGCAGGATGCTTCATAACATGAAAAAAGAAAACATACTTCACATCATAAACAGATCCATTATCTGACTGAAAAAAGAGATGACTTTACATGTAAGCTCTAAATTTCCAGTTTATTAAATGTCACTGAGCAGTCGTTACTTTAAATGTTACCTCTCTTCGTCCTCTCCTGTCTGACTGAAGTTATCTCTCATTCTTTTTTACTCTACCTGGGAAATACAGCAGCTGTACCTGTGTGATAAAATGCTCAGACACAATGTATGCTGATATCTGTTGAACTAATAGAAACGTTGCATTTGAAATTACCTGCCATCTAAAAAAAAAAAAAAAAACCTTACTCCCCTCATGTTCTCGCATCTTCTGTACTGCGACCACAACCACCAAAAATACCGTTCTGGATTGTTCTGGTCCACTTTCACCCCTGAGTATACAGCTGTAAATTACGCATAAATTGTGTTTTTGTCTCTTTCATCTCTTTGTATGTGATGCGCCTCAGCAATAGATACACCAATATAATTATCTTTTATGTGCTATTATTCCATCCATTTATGTGCAGATTGAGTTGATGTCTGAAGGTGTGCAGGTACATGAAATAAAACCTTCCCTCAAATGTGTAAAACCGAAAGTAAAAGTACTAGGGGGCGATTACTCTTTCACCCAGGGCCAGGTAGGTTTGGTTAGCTTTGTTTTGTTTTAATAAATGAAATAACATTTAAAAATTGTATTTTGTATTTACGTGGGTTATCTTTGTCTAATATTAAAATTTGCCTAATGATCTGAAACATAAAAATGTGACAAACACAAGAAATCAGGAAGAGAGAACACTGTTTTAAAGCACTGTACAATAACTCTATTAAGTCATCACTGGAATTAGGACTTTTTCCTATTTATTTAAATAAGAAGCAAAATGAAAGGAAGAGTTGAGCTTCCTGTTAAAGAGATAAAGGAAAACCAAGAAAAAAAAGACTGGTATAAAGGCACCAGGGCCTGATGAAAAGGTATTTCAGAAATCTTCATGGATGAAATCACACTTAATCCAGAACGTCTGCAAATATCCTGCCTAATCCTTACACACTCATCACAAGTAACTGCAATAGGTGGGTGAATAATGTGTTTGTATTCCCCTTTGGTTCAGGTCTTTGCCCATGAAGCCCGAGAATGAATTATCAGAGTGATTCTTCGTTGTGGATCTTTTGTGCACTTGCATCAAAGCAGAAAGTCCTTAAAAGTGACCTCCTACAGACTACATCGTCTGAAAACCAGCATCTGATTAAAGTAGAATCCACATGGTCAAAAAAAAAAACCCCAAAACAAACAACCTCCTCCTTTTATATAAACAATACTGTCTTTTCATGCGTTTCCTTTTCAGCCTTCTCATTGATAGCCTCCCTCTGTAATTTATCCTCAGTGCACTGTAAAATGCACAGACACGCTACCACTCAGGCCATGTTCTGGGTGTAACTTTGACTTGAAAATGACCTCACTCTCAGGGTTAACCAATGTCATCTAATGATCAGAGATGTGGTCCCCTAGAGTGAATTACCTCAAACATGACTTTTCTTTGACCTACTTTTCCCTCTGTGAGTAAAGTAGAGCCGACTATTAAGGGAGGAAGTGACTCTGAATAAATAGGAGCCTATACAGTGCAGCCATTGTGCTTTGTTCACACATTAGTGGCTGAACCATTCATGCTGTTAAACATTAACCTTTCCCCTGCCAAAACAAAACCGGAATGCCCATGCAGAAAACCACGGGCATCTGCACACTTAGATTACGACACACAAGCAAAAGAATACGAAAATAATATGATATATACGACTCTTATATCAGGATTAATAATATACATCTTAACATATAATGAGGGCCCAACAGTCATGCAGTGAGAGAGGATTCAGTTCTCACACACTCACAAAGACCTTGCACACACATGTGCACCCAAACACAAGTACACACTTGCATCTAAGCCCAGACGGTTCATCAAATGCAATAAAGCTTTTTTAAAAAAAGATTAACTAATGATAATGGCTCCTTTGTCCACACGGCTGCATGTTTCTCATAAACAACCACATGGAGGAATGAAAATCATTTATCCTGGCTTTGGCTAGGTTCACTAAATTCATCTGTCGTCACGTTCTAAAATTACAGTATCTCATTAAATTGAAGCTCAGCTTAGGAGTTTACCTGCCAGTAGTACTGTATGTAGTACAGTAGCAGACATAACTGTGGCCTTCCTTTACCAAACCACTAATCAGACCTGAGAAAGCAATACATATGTTTCTGATATGAGGTGATACACATACACTTTTAAAGGAAAGTTTTTTTTTTTGCAGTTTAATAATTAACTAAATTCAATTAACTAAATCAAAATCAGTATGAATGTATTTTCAGTAAGTTCGTTAAATGATTTTATTATTTTGACCATACTGGTAAAAGATGGCCCAGCGTTTTCTCAGCCTCACATACATCACAGATAACCGCGTTTTCCTGCCTGGTAATCGACAGCTGGGTCACTATGATACTAAATTCAAATTTCAGCTAAGTTACCTGCTGATGTGCAATAGAGCTGCAGCATTTTTGATGAAACTGTATCCAACAAAGAATTCCCTTCTTTTAGTGCATGTGTTTCAGGCTCAATGCAATCAGTCCACCATCTGTTGCTTATTAAATTAGTGCAGTGGTTACTACAGGTGCAGTAAATTCCCGACCTGCTTAGGATATTTATTGCATTTGGGTTTACAGTCAGCCAGGCAGAAAAAAGGAGCTGAAACATGCCATGGGAAACTTTCATACCATTAAAAAATAATTTGGCTCTGCGGAACCCTTTAATCTGCCAGACACAGCTTCTGCATGTTGGGCAGAAGAAGAAGCATAGCAGGCTTTTTTTTTAAAAATGCCACAAAGTTGTAGAAAGTTACAGTTGCGCTTTTTCTGTAAAAACAAAACATTTTTAAAACCACACATATTAAGCTAGAATTACCACTTCATAATTTTATGCCTAACCAGTCAGGCCAACCAAGCAAGGTGCAGTTATTTCCATGCTATCCAGACTTTGGTGGAATTTGTGTACATTCATGTTTGCCAATCAGTCACTTTGCAAAAACAGTTGAGGCCACGGCAGTCGATAATCCTTCAAATACGAAGCTAAGCTTCTAAAACCTGGCTGCTTTACACTCAATCTAAACAATCGCCGTGGTTTAAAGATAGGCGCATGAGATTAGTGTCATTTATCTAGCATTCACTTTTCTAGTGTTCTGTGAAGTATGATCAGATTCCTCTTTTGTTCTTCAGGTAAAATATGATGCTGAATAATAAACAGATTTTTTTCAAACATTATGGTCACTGGTGGTCCTTCAACACTTTAGATATGAAATTTAAACACTTCATCATTTAATGCTAAATGTCTAATTTGTATGCAGTCCTGTGAAAAAGACAGTTTTGCACAGGGTTCTATGCAGTACTTTGCAAATTTAAGTACACCCCAAAGGTATTCCGTATAAATTAAGAGGGTAAGCTGCATTCAGGTGCACCTAATTAAATGCACTTGATTAATTGATCTTCAGTAACTGTGAGCACCTCAATAAGACATAAAGTTTTGGTAGTTTGTTGGTCTGGAGCATTCGCATGTGTATTAACTCAATGCTACAGTTTTCCCAGGAGCTGAAGTCCCAGCAGATTCACCCCAAGGTCAGACTGTGCAATGCTCACAGAAACTGCAAAGAAAAAAAAAGAAAAAAAGGAAAAACAAATGGTTTAGGGTTGCAACCTTGTATCTGATCACAAGACTTGTGGAACAATGTCCTTTGAACAGACGAGACCAAAGAGGAGATGGTTGGACATAATGAACAACACCGTGTTTGGCAAAAACCAAACCAAACACAGCATATCTGCACAAACACCTCATACCAGCTGTAAAGCACAGTGGTGGAAGGCTGATGATTTGGGCTTGTTTTACAGCATCAAGACCTGGATACCTTGCAAAGAGTCCATAGTATGCAATGCATTCTAGAGTCAAATGTGTGGGCATCAGTCTGACAGTTAAATTGGGTCAAGCAACAAAACAATGATCCCAATCGCACTATTGAAATATTGCAGAGGGACTGCAGAGGGACTGCAGAGGGACTGCGTATAAATAAAAACGACAATGAACTGAAGCAACATTGTAAAGAAGAAGAGTGGGCCAAAATTCCTCCAGAAAAAGGAGACACTGATAAAGTGCATGAATTCTCGACCTCCGATCTTCAATCTCTGATAAGTTTATTCCTATTCCAAGTGGCTGACTGTGGGCCAGTGTAATAAAATAACTTCCAGGTATGTCATGTTTACAAGAATAGGGATACACGTGAGGTCAGAGCGACTTCAACCTCTGAACTTTTAGATCCTATAAGACAACTTTTGTGTGAGGTAATATTAACTGTGACCACCAAAACACAGATATGCAATGTGATGTTGCGGAGCCAACCCTATGGTTTCTAAAATAATGTTTAATTCTTCTCTGTAGAGACATTTTACTGATGTTTAAATTGTTACATAATAAAGAAATCATAAATTTACTATGATTAAAGCTCATCCTAAAAATTGTAAAATGTTTCTTCTTCACTCATCTCTTTTGGTCCAACACACCTGAATCAAATGGCTGAATCACCTCCTCAGTATGCAGTCAAGTTCTCCAGAGTCCTGCTAATGACTTCTATATTTGACTCAGGTGTGTTGAAGCAGAGATACATCTAAAACCTGCAGGACGCCGGCCCTCGAGGCCTGGAGTTGAATACCCCTGGTCTAGGTGGTCTTCCGCACCACTCACAAAGGACATAAGGGTATGCGAGAAAGGTTTATGAACTTGTAATGATTGATTTGGGAAAACAGTAACCTGGTGCTCAGAAAAGCTGTTTCCTCTCAATGTTTTTAAACCAACAAAGGGAGGAAAACTTGCAAAACACAAAGAGCTATGCTCCTGTCACTTTTCAAACCTTCTACACATCAAGTTCTGTCATTACAAAGTGAAAATCTAGAACCCCTGAAAGCATTTTAAGTGTCAAAAGATATATAATATAATACTATTGATCCCCTGCAACAAAACTTTCTATTTTCTTGAAACCATCTACAGGGAAGTCAGAAGAGTGACTCATGGTTGATGACCTCAGAACCAGTAACAGAGTATTCTACCCGGAGAATGGGTATTTGAATGAATGGTGTTCCTTCGGTAGCAGCGAGGTCAAACTGACTGAGAGGACATCGATTGACACCTGCTGTAGAACATCTGCAGATCATATCTGATGGCCCATCTGACACCACAGAGTCTTGATATTTTGGAAAGAAGCACATCGACTGTATTGAAGTGCGACAATTAGCATTAATGTGAAATTATTGCTGCTAGTTAAAACATAGCAATATCCACAATCCTTCATAACAATGCTGTAGCTTTGCTAAAAAAAAAGACAAAAGTTATATTAATAAGAAATCCTCAAACCAACAATGGCTGTGAAAGATATCCTTAATATGTTATCTGAGAAATAATTACAAATTGTGATAAAGTTTTCCTAAGCCACAGCTGCAGGCTTTTAATGACAGTGAATGAATGCACAGTAGTGTGCAAGCTCCTGTTATGCTTGCACACTACTGGCAGACACACCAAACCTAAATTGAAGTCTTTCAACCCCTCAGGCTTTGGTTCCATCGAGCACAAGAGCCTCTCCTCAGATTACAATGCTTCCACACCCCGCAATGATTTCTTGGAGCCTCTAATTAGTGCCCGCATTTGTGTTTGGCATTCAGAAAAAGAAAGATTGTATGTCACTGTTTTTACTACAGCCATCTATTTCTGCTGACCATCTGGAATTCCGAGTCTGAGCCCCTGAGCCTGGATTAAGACATGATATCAGCATCATAATCAGTCATAAAGTGAAGTATAGATCCACTCACCCTCAGTATTTACTCTCTGCTGCCTAATTCATACAGACAGTTTCTGAATAAGCATTGATTTTTTCTGAATTTCAAAAAGTAAACACACTTTTTTTCCATTGTAGGTTCACACACGCTACAAGAGTGCACAAGAATTAATATCAAGCAGTCAAGCACTCCATTGTAGAACGATGGCCCTCATCAACCTCAATTTCCTTGTTAGCTGTCAAACACATATTTAATATCAAAGCAAATTATTGTAAAGGGGATGGACTGATAGTTTTTTTTTTTGTAAAAAGAAAGCAAAGCAGGCTGTGAAATGGGAAACACTGGGAGACAGGAGTATCCTCCCCTTCTGGCTAAAGAAAAAAAAAAGGCATTGACAGATGAATTGGGTCTTTTTTAAACTTTGTTTCACAGCTGTGGATGGCAGCTCCAGGCTGCTTTGTAGTCACATCTGTGTGCTGGACAGCTGGATATTTGGAGAAAATTACAGTTTGATCTGTGGTGAACCAGATTGCAAAACAGCTTTGCTTTACCAGATCCAGACACTGCAATTAAGACTGATCAAAGATCCAGATTTTGCAGTGAGCATAGCCGAGAGGTTTGATAGCTGATCACGATCCACCTTGGAGCTCCCTGGCACCAAGACAAAAACATTCAAAGCTACATTGAAAGGCTTACAAGAGGTCAATAACGTTTTCAGCTAATGATCTCTAAATTGTTCTGGGACCACACAAGTCTGCTCTGGAATGTTGGGAAAGCTTAGGTTGCAACTTGGAGAACAGCCAAAGACAGATACTGAGTGAGTTTGTCTTCACACATCTTCTTCCCTTGTCCCATTACTTTAATCTTATCTTAAATCAGAAAAATCCAAGTAACAGAGAACTCCCGGTGATCACTGTACAGAATTTCCTGGAACAGAAGAACTAAGAACATTACAGCTACCAAATAATGATTATCTAAACACAACATCTGTCTTGAATTCCAAAAAAATAAACTGATAATTTACATGGCAAACATAACCTCTGAGCAACCCTTTAAGAAGCGCGGAGCAATGCAAGAAAATCTGGGTAAAACCTTGAACGGTCTGATGAGATTTCAGCTATGGCAAATTGAATGATTAATCCAAAGCATTCAATATGGACACTGACAAGCATACAATTCAATTCAGTTCAATATTGGCAATTTAAAAAATAAATTCTCTGGCTCTGCTTCCACATACAGATCAGTTTCTTCAAGCCGCTTGCCATGGATCTCTAATTACTGACACCCGACCGAGCATCCATAACCTTTTGGTCCAGCTGTCGACAGAAGAGAGGTTGTAGTTCTGAACCTAGGGTAATGAAAGTATACCCATAAGACCCTCTTTATACTAAAGGTGGGTTTACTTTGACATCCTGCTTTTGCTTCCAAACACACAAGCCTCCTGCTACACACTACAGACAAAACTGCTGAAAAGAAGCATGTTAGGAAATTGTTGCAGAATTCAAACTGATGAAACCCTCTTTAAAATCCTGCTTTGCTGTTATTCAGTCAACTATGTCCCACGATCAAATTCAAACTCACTCATTTTTCTTGTGTGAGGAAATGTGTGTCTTGTGTGTATGCAAATACACCCCCAAGTTGCTAAGAGGCTGGAATTGTTAAACTAAGCATGTTTGTACCTGGTTCTTGACACGAGTGGCAATTTCAGGATTAGAAAACGGGAAAATTGATGTTTCTGAAGGGTAACACTTGAAGGCACTTCAGTTACTTAAAGTCTGCACACATTTACAGGGAATGTCTTTCTCAATCTGTATAATCAATACAGTATTATAAAGAATTACAGTAGTGTAGGGTGGTTTAAAAAAAAACATAAAACGTGCAATTATCTGAAACACAAAATCTTTAGATGACTTCTCTCATTGTCTTACTCTGGTCAAACGATTACTCAATTTCACATTTCAGATCTTATTAATTAGAGTACTTACTATTACAGATTAAGTGAGATTAAATTGGAGACAAGAAGCTCCATTCCAACTCTGTGCAAGTTAGTGCAAGAACGTAGATGGACATATTTGTTAGTTAAGGGCAAATTTGGCACTGATTGATTTGAATGAAAAGGGGAAAAGGGTGGGGGTTGGGGTTGGGATGGGCACTTCCTGGTGTAAGACATGGGCGTGTCACACCGCATGAATGAAATTAAATGGCAATTGAGTGTGAAAGTCAGGCTGCTGTCTTCTCCAATAACTCTTTGATTAATTCATTAAGCACCAGATGAAGCCGGTGATTCAGTGACCTTTCATGCTTCACCTTAGCTGATTCACTAAAACCAGTCATTGCCTAATTGCAAACAAATCATTAAGGCAAACAATTTCTCATTTAAAACAAGCTCACCCCCATATAAGCACATCCAGCTTATAATCGGTTTCTCTCTGCATGTGATTGTACCTCATCAAATAATTTGTTATTTATTGCATATGGTGAACTTTCTTAACTCCTGTTCAGCACCTGAACTGCAAGTAAATCTTGCTTGACCTTCAATCACATTTGCATCCTATTACACAAATATTGCACTCCACAATGACTAACATTAGCTTAAGAGCGCTGTGATATCATCAAACTCACTGGACCTGAATTTTATGTGCTCGTTTGGGGAATCGTTTTTAGATACAACAAATAAATGGGAACTCTCACCACTTAGCTTCCAATTTGCCTATACACAGGTCGCTGAGCCTCTGATTGTCCACTGTTTGAGGAAAGGCATCCCAGCTCTGAGTCTCTGGCTGCTCATATAAAGGCCTTTCAATCATCCACGTCTGTTTGTCTCCAAACATAACAGTTTGATGATTATTTTGTCTTTGGAAACAATGCATTTTCATGCTACTGCATTCAAGCAACAATAGCTGCACAATTATCTCTGGAGATAAATGTATACAAAACAGATGCCTTTCCTAACTATGTCAAGCTATTTTTTGGGGGGGGGGAGGGGGGGGGGGGGGGGGTCACCGGAGGGG
>VUQJ01043847.1:27031-42456 GCA_015108635.1 Andinoacara biseriatus
GGTTCACCCTGGAGAGGTTGCCAATCTATAGCAGGGCCAACAGAGAGGTACAGACCATTCACGCACACAGTCACACCTAAGGCCAATTTAGAATCACAGATTAACCTGACATTAGGGTGTGTGGGACGAAGCTCTCATGGGACAACATGCAAACACTACACAGAGGGGCCCCAGCAAGCCAGCAGGTTTGAACCAGGAACCCACTTACTGTGAGGCAACAGTGCTAACCAAAGCCACCTTGCTATATATATATATATGTATGTTATGGCCAAAAGGTACTATAAACACTACATGTACAAAATGCAGATGCGACAATGAATCAAACTTCATCCTATTTGACATGTTTTCAAGTGTTTCTTATTTTATTTCATATGTTTACAGCTTCTAAACCCTATGGATTCAACCTAGACAAAAACCTTGGAGTTCTATGTGCAGTCATTGAGACTAAGCTGGAATCCTTAATAGTCAAAACCCATTCACTTACAGACAATATAAGCCTGAGTGGTGGTCACAGTGGAAGACAAACATGTTTGTTTCTCTCCTGCATCAATAGATTAAATATTCAGCAAATGTATACTTGGGAATACTGTGTTTTGCACTGACTGCAAATGAGTTTACCTATGAGTAATGAGTTCCATTTAATGAGTAACCAGTTATTTTCATCCATCCACCCTCTTCCACTTATCCTGTTCAGGGTCACGGGTGGGGGGTGGGGGGCTAACACAGAGAGACAGACAACCATTCACACTCACACCTATGGGCAATTTAGAATCCCCACTTAACCCCAGTAACTGCATGTCTTTGGACTGTGGGAGGAAGCCAGAATATCAAGAGAAAACCCACACAAGCACAGGGAGAACATGCAAACTTCACACAGGCTTCCAGACCGTCTAGTTGTGAGGCAACAGTGATAACCACCACGCCATCGTGTCGCCACCAATTATTTTCTAATAAACTAATCAAAATAGCTTTTTCTATGGGTAACAAGTTATACTTGTCTCCTCGTTTTTTAAGTTGCTTAACAACAGCCGTAAATGTTTGTGCTTTGATTGGGTATGGGGCTACAGTTTGTTAACATATATTTGCGCCTCTGTGCGATTTTCTATAATACATTGTTACCTGTAATCTAATAACAATATCCAAATCCTGTTCATACTAAGCACTTCTCTTAGTTGATCATATTTGAATGCACACCTAATCATATTAGTTCATCACTAGAATTAATTAAAGGGATCGCATATGTGTCAAATAAAATCCAGATGATAGCCCATATTTGACAGGACAAATGAGCTTATTCTGAACCTAAAAAAAACCCCCAACTCTATCTCTTACCAATTATGTTTGTCTTATTTTGTCTCTGATTTACAATATCATCTTCTATGAGTCAAGTTTAATGTATTTTTACAATATTAGTTATCTACATTTAGAAAAATTATTTATGTGTTTTTGAGACTTCTTTAGAATTCTTTTCTAAAGCTTTGTTTTCACAAATTGCTTGTGTTTTGGAATTCGTTCTTATGCTTGAACCTGTCTTATAATACAATGATACGTGCAAGTAGCATTTAACCACAAATCCAGGTGCACTCAGCTTCCCTCTGCCTATGTGATAACTGACAATATTCAACATTAACAGAAACACTGGCAGCAGCAGAGTGGGTAAAAACTCTAACACTGACAGCAAGCACGCCTGTGAAAACTGAACATCGCAAGCATCCAAATGCTGCAAACGTTGCCAAAAACAAGAAAACTCAGTGACCTGCTTAAATCTCCGCTAAAGCCTGTCAACAGGTGTGAAGGGAGACAAAGTGCTGAACAATCTTTGGCTGTCAAAGCAGAAAATGAAAGATAGATTTTGACATACAAAGCTGTGCATGAAAGATCTGCCTTGTCATTGGTGTCTCATTAGTTGCCGTGGTTCCGGGCCATTTTAATGCTGTCGTCTGTAAAAGTCCTAATTAGAGGTCGCTAAACAGATGTAAGATGTGGAGAGGAGGAGGAGGAGGAGGAGGAGGAGGAGGAGGGGAAGGAAAAAGGGGCACCTTTTCTTGAGGAAGAGAGACTTCTTACAGAGTTTCTCTTCCTCACATTATTATTATAAATTTCACCATCTCAGTTGAGTTTAGATCAGGTGATTGAGGCCAGGTCATCTGACGCAACCAGATGGGATGGCACGCTGCTGCAGAATGCTTGTGGTAGCCATGCTGGTTAAGTGTGCCTTGGATTTTGAATAAATCGCCAACAGCGCCCCCAGCAAAGCACCCCCACACCTTCACACGTCCTTTTTCATACTTCGCAGTGGGAACTACACATGTAGGAACCATCCGCTCACCTTTTCTGCATCCCACAAAGACATGGCATTTGGAAGCAAACGCTATTCGCTGTATACCAACTCTACCTCCTAACTACACAAATGATGGTTTCAAACACAATAAGAAGGCAAGAAACTGAAGAAATTAACTTTTGACATGGCAACTGAAAGACATTCCAGGTGACTACCTCATAAAGCTGACGGAGAAAATTAAAAGATATGCAACACTGTCATCCAATAAAGAGATGCCTACGTTGAATAATCTAAAATAAAGCATATTATGGTTTGTTCAACACCTTTTTTGTTTACTAAATAATTCCACATGTATTTCTTCATAGCTTGGATGGCTTTAGTATTAATGTACAATGCAGAGAATTAAAAAAATAAAAAACAAACTCTTGACTGGCACTGTATATCCATCTATCCATAAAATAAAAAAAAAAAAAATATATATATATATATGTATATAATAATCCTCAGATAGGTCTAAATACTCAGTTTTGGACAGTTCTTACTAGTCTTGGAGATTTATTATGTTATATATCCTATTATCTCCCTAAACATACCAGTTGGTACTCGCTTCTTCAACTGTACCTATTAAGATTAGATACTGAATAATACACCCTAAATTTACAATTATAGGTTCAGAGCTCCATTACAAAGTTCTACCCAGTGTTTACGTAGTTGACTCAAAGAATAAAAATATGAACTATAACAGGTTCCTTTTAAAAGTTTTACAGCACAACTGGGAACTACATTTAGAAGGGAAAAATCTACCCAACCTGTGTGTTCACTGCTGTGGTCCATAACTGAGATGTAAGATCAGCTAAGACAGCAAATAAGACAACATGTAATGAACACATTAACATACAGCAAATGTACAAAACCTGGAAACAAACTAAAGCTCAAATAAACAAGCCATTTTGTCCCATCTAAATGCCCATTGCTGACTTGATTGGCAAACTGCCCACTTTCTGTCATGTTAATGATCACCTGTGTGGAAACAAACCTCAATCCTTCCACTCATTACAGCCCGTGAACACTATCTTTAACTTCAGTAAAGATCGAAGGCCTTTAATACACATAATGTTGAACATTTTTTTTGAGAGATTTACAGTCATTCTTGTTTCCACTTGTCTGTAACACAATGCTGTGTCACCAACAACACTAAACACCTCTTAGTCACAGGGGATATTTTGACTTTCCAGTCACGGATCTGTCTAATACATTAATAAAGGCTCGTCTGACCCATGCATTGTGCATTTTGGCACGGCTTATTGGCAAACATGTGCTTTTCCTGCTAATACAAGTCTGCTGTGAGAAATGCCACACCCGCTGGTGTAGTTAAATGGCATAATACCTAGCAGTAAAATACACATTATACCCAGTACTTCCAAAAACACTATAAATAATATCACCCAGTTTCTTTATTTCATGTTTTCAAGCGTTCTAAGCTTGTTGCCTTCTTCTAATTGCACCATCTAGTCCCTATGTGTAATTCCACATCACCGAGTTTCTCAAATGTTGTATGCCTCAAGTGATAACGAGCTATGCAACATCTGGGCACTGAGCCCTTTTTATTCTGCACATCTGCACCAGTTGCCCCAAAACAACCACAATCAAATTCCCTTTTAGTCGTCAAGTGCAATCTGTTTAATGGCATTTAGCACGGCAACATGTGCAGAGAGCTCCTCATAGTGCCACCTATTCGACATCCAACTAGTATCCGTGTTTTAAAAGAAGTAAAAGTAAGAGCTGTCAAAGGCTCCATGACTAACCCACTGTTAGAGGGCCTGTTGAATGAATAACGCACACTCTTCTAGTAAGTCATTTTGTTTTGCTAACCTTTTTTTTTTTTCACAGTGTTCAAGGACAGCAAACTGCCACATGAACACAGTCTATCATACTCGTCACAAGTTTGTTCAGTCCACAGGACGGCCAAGACAAGTGTCAGTATCTCCCTTTACAAAGTGGATTTTTCATTGAAAGCCTTGGCTCAGCTGTGGGCACTTCAGTACTTTGAGGCAGAGGCTTTAGCTCATCTTTGAAACAAACGCAACCACCTGTATCTTCACTGCATGTATAACACCAACCATAACAGAGGTTAATGTGTTGGGCCAGCATGAAAAGAAAAAAAAAAACATTGTTACAAGAAAGGCCAGAGAACTGTTACTTCAGATGTCATCTTCATGGGGAGTAATAGTACATCTTGTTTTAATTTGTTGTTCCTTGTTTCCAGTTCCAGCTTAAGCAGGTGATTGACAAGCACCTCTGCAAGCTTGTGGCCTGAGCCTAAGCAAGCCAATTCTTTTTTCACCTTGCTGCAGCAAAATCATTCTTTCACAGTCCTAAACAATAATGCTGTGTCCATTATTATGTTTGATGTTTGAACAAGCTACAAATTCCGCAAGTGAGTTGCTTTCCTTTGGAGTCCAAAAAACTGTGAGGTCCTATGCTGAAGACCTCAAAGACAAAACATTTCCCAGAACCACAGCACAATCCTGTACTACACATAACATGAGTAACGGCAAAAATCGTTCTTGTTTTAGCTAAAAGAGACTGCTGAAGGCCCTGTTCTGTGTGCAGGCAGTGGCACACGAACACGCTCGCACATTCTGGTCAGTCATAAGACTTAATAGCTAATGTGCATTTTCATTCCAGCTGGGCTGTAGAAATGGATACCCTCTCATGGGGATCCAAGTGTAAGCATGCCGAGGCAGACTACATCCAGCATGCACCTAAAACCTATTTGTGCTTTGGGAAAAGCCATACATTCTCAAAATAGTATGTGCGATTGGGTTACCGGCTCTGTGTGCCACTGGGATAGCATCATATATCACATCTCACCATGTGCTAGGTGACATAATCCAGCCAGCATGGGACGGCGCTCTACCAATGATTACTGGGACAGGTGTGTTTTTTATTTCACCTCTTAAATGCATTAGAGATGGGAATCTCCATTTAATAGCTTCTGGTCCTTTTCTCACTCTCCTCTAATGGCACATAAACAAGAAATAGAGGTTGTTTAATTTCCGCTGGCATGTTTGACTTATTTCTAAGTATTTTAGGCAGTGACTTAAAACTGAAAGCAGGAGAAATATCTCCATATAAACTATGAATATTTGAATCACGCTGTAGATCTCCAGATGCCTCCATAAGCAACACACGAAAAAATAAAGATCATTGAAATGGTAAATGGTTCAGCTATGCATGCATGAGCTCTAGCAAGCCAAAAGCAGCCCAATGTTCTTGACCCGAAGCACATTATTTTACAAGGGATAAAATATTAATCTAAAAAGTATTCACTTTAGTATTGATTCTTCTAGACGCTTGTCGATCTGGTAAAAAATGTTCTCCGAAGGAAGAGTAGTTGGAGTCCAGTTCCACATACAAGTGCATTTTTTTTCTGCTCAGATGGGTGCAAAAGTCGATTAAGCGCAAAGGAAACTTAACTACTAAACTAACTAACTAAAACTACGTAACAAAAACACCCACTAAAAGCTGTCATATGCACAGCAAAGCCATTACAGGCAACTGTTACAGATGCAGAGAACTGCTGATGAAAGTTTAAAACACATGCACGTCTCTGGATGTTGCCGCCAGTTTTCAACATGTGACTTCGGTCATACATTGCTTCTGTAGTCAGAGATAATATGTGCAATGATAGAAATGCACTTATGGCAGTAAAAACAATATTTAACAGCAATGGTGTGGACATACAGTATGCCGACAATATACCTGAGATACTCCACATTTACACACTCTACATCTTTCCCATGTTTTCACCGAGCACAGACTTAGGTGGTAGTATACTGTACACCATATTTTTATGAGTTCATAAAATATCAGACATACTTTTAAATTTGTTTTATGACGAAGCTAATCATACAGGCCTATTTAGGCCTAGCCTTCCCAAACGCATGCCAATACTAAAGAGATTTCACTTCTTAGCTTCTGAATTATGTTTTGAAGTCATGAAAATCCTGCGGTTACATACAGATCATTTCCTGATTCTCATAAACTGCTGAAACTACACATTAGGCACTGATCTGTCTAATATGTATTCTAAACTGTTAGAGGGTGTTCACACATCACTAACTCTCACTGCTGCTTTCTAAAATTAGCATGCTTAATGATGGTGCTTGATAACCATGAAATGCCTCTGCAGCATCAGATGAACCTAGTAGCTCAGTTTCACACATGACGAACCCTTCACATCATAATGAGGAGGAAGGGGGGCATGGTAAAGTGAAGCCAGCTGGGATTATTTGCGCCACAGTGCTGGGTCTGCATACTGTGACCCCTGATTCATGGCTTCACTGTTTACTTTTCTCTGGATTTATGCATGTTTTTGGCATGGATCTAAGACTCAGCTGTGTCATACCAGTTAAAACAGAGCAACTTTTAACAAGTAGCTTTTGTTTTTGTACAAACATTAGAGCCAGACTGATACAGAACTACCTCCTGTGTGAAGCTCCTACAAATCCCCGATCTCAGCATCATCATCTCAGTCCAATAGAAGCAACTGATCTGGCCTAAATCAACAGAAAAACTGGTCTCCAAGACCTCCAAGTTCTTCAAAGTACCTCAAGCAATATACTTGCTGAGAACCATGAAAAACGCAACTTACAGACAAACAAAGAGATAGATAGATAGATAGATAGATAGATAGATAGATAGATAGATAGATAGATAGATAGATAGATAGATAGATAGATAATGTGTTGCCAAGAAAGTGTTATTCTATCATACAAAAAACAAACAGCTGTGAAAGTCTTCACCACTTGTTCTGGGTCAAGCTTCCTGTCAGTCAGCTGCAAGGTGATGCCGTGAAGCCCGGTGAATTTGAAGAGGAGCGTCATTACAGAACACTTTGAAATACTTCTGTGATAGGAGGTGATGACATCTGCCAAGTTATGCAGCCATGCCAGAGACGGTAACCAAGGTCAACTCTTCTCATTGCCAAGATTTTTTACTCCAGCTGGAATTCCAGTTACCATAAGAAAACCAATACTCACAGGACAACTGAAGTCTGTGTTATTGGCTAGGTTTCAAACCTCACAGCCTCAAGCTCATCCAAATATTTTAGCAATGGAACCTGTTTTAGAGGGAATCTGTTTTGTTACAACAAGAGTGATATTTGCCAGCCTTTGATCAAACAATCTTTTAGAGCGCCTCTTTTTTTTTATCCCCAACAGTACTATCATAGTTTTTATATTACATGGCTTAGGAAATAAGAGCAATTTCTTGCCTTGACATGTTTTGTTTTCATTGCAAAATGCACCTAAATTACCCCTGTGTAACTCAAATTCTTATGCAGCCCATAATAAAGATTGTCTAAGTACAATGCATAAAACCGTGGAAATGTGAGATGCACAATGTGTTTTTGAGGAACAGATTAGTTTGATTAGAGTGACTCAGCTGTATAAACTAACTAAATAAGAATGGTGCGCCACTTGTGTTGTGAGGGTCATGCCTTTAGCTCCTTCAGTGATGCAAAGAAATCAAGCACACATTGAGAATCAGCGTTAGTCTTTGGATTAATATTGTTTAGAAATACAAATCTACATACTGCTCTGGAGATCTCAGAGACCTGCAGTTGACTCGGAATTTCTCATTTGCTTTTTGCTTTGTTTAATTCGCCCTGCTTTACTGTATGTGTAGTTGCTTTGTTCTGTGTCAGCTAGTCACACTGTAGCTACTTGAGCCACAGCCCCAGAGCAGCCGATAACATTCACCGAGTCCTTCCGCTTAGGGAGCTAAATTGCTTTTCGATTTAAGTAATTTCATTCCACTGATAAGGGGAAGAAAAAAAAAAAACACGATAGAGAACTTATCTGTATTTATTTTGCTTGCGAAGGATAATAAAACATTTTTAACAATGTCACTGAAAAGGCAGCTTTCAGAACAACTATTCACCAGGAAACACTGTCAAAGCTGAACATTTGAAATGATATTGCCTGCTCTCAGTGCTTATCTGGAAACTGGTAATATTTCCGAAAGTGAGTTTCTTATTTGAGGGCAGCAGACAGAGGCAGGACAATGACAGCAGTGCAGACGTCGAGCAGATAAGAAGCTGTAAGCAAAGAAGACAATATTTATCTTATTAGTGAACAAGAAAGGATGTGTTTGCTCCCCAACACCCCGAGTTGCAGTCTCAGAAACATCAGAGAGCAAAACGTGCACCTACTGAACTTCTAAAGCCACTCAAACTTAAGCGACTTATTTCAGGGTCACCATGATGGGGATGTATTGTGCTCTCATTTACAAATACTGATATTGTGCAAGATTTTTACCCACTTTTTTTTTTTACTTTTCAGATCCTTTCATGCATTCTGTCTTCATAAGGGAATTTGAAAAAGATCATATTTGGGTTGAAAATGCTTCATTTTAAAATGTTAAACATGTGTTTTAGGATATGCAGGTAAGTTGATGACACTGGTGGACATTATAGGCACTCAAAGTCACTTAACTTTAAAAACTGAGGACAGTCTAATAATTTATCAATGAAGCGGAAAAAGCAATCCTCACAAAAAGCTCACTACTTCCAGGTACATCCCATGATGACTTGGTCCAATTTTTATAGAAAATTAGCTTTGTGCTTCCATGTAGCTCTTAGCAATAATTATAAGAGTGCTGAATAGAAAATTATAATAGAATGAATGGTTAAACCACTGAATGTCTTTTACACAGAGAGTAGTGAATGAGGATGTTTTCGAACACAACACATTTCCTTTTTTTATTTGTAATATGAGTTGGATGCTAATTAGCTGGTAATATTACTGTAATTTTTGGACAAAAAGAAAAAAGTTGTTTTCATGTATGCAGAAAATCACATTTTAAAAATTATTTAAGACCTATTTTACATTTTCTTAAGAGACCGGGTGGTTCCCTCCAGGATCGACAAATTTTTACTGCGTCCTCGCCTCATACTAGTGCTTGGTCAACATCTTATTCTCATCATATTTTAATGCAGTGGCTGATCCCTTACTGGTGTGCCCTGTAAGAAAGAACAACAAGCAATTTTAAAAGTCTAATAAAAGTCAGGAGGCAAGTTGGATGGCTGATGGTGCAATCGCGGCGCTTCAAACCAGAAGACAGGAATTTGAGCCCCTGCTTGGATTGCTATCATTAGCAACACTTTTTCTTTTTCTGCATCTGTTTTGTTAGATTTAAGCAAGAAACACCATTTTTGAGCTAAAACACAACCTTTCACTTTAGCCACATGTTACGAGACAAGTTCTTCCATTTGCAACAAGCTTCTCAAATATTTCCCTGCAGCACCAGCAAGAGAAATTTCCTAGCAGCCTAATGGAATCTACTTAATACGCTGAGGGACAATTGAACTCTATAGCACCACCCTGCACGATAAAAAATGCATGAAAAGGACTACCCACTGCAATGCAACGTGGAGCCTTTAGAGTCCAGAACAGATTGCAGCGACTGGTGGAACCCAAAGTCAAGTTAAATGGAAACTGACTATTGTATTTATAGTTTGAGAGGAGCACATCTTCAAATAATTTTTTGCTCTGGGTGTGTGAAACACTCACTAAAATATTGTATGGATAGCTCTTTTTTTTTTTTTTTCTTGATGTGCAGTCGCAAAGAGGCAATCACACTCATTAACCTTTTTCAGAACAAGGGAACAGTCCCCATGTTCTCCAAAAAGGAGCCACAAAACCCTGCAGGGTTGCATCAGGAAGAGCATCTGGCATAAAGATTTGCCAAATTAAATTTGTGGAGTTAACCACTGTGGTGACCCTTTGTGAAGGAGGAGCAGCCAAAAGTAGCTTTAAGGTATTAGTCCCCTCCCCCCGTGCATTTTGTTGGTATAAAGAAATGGCGTTTATGCCACTGGCTGCCAAAGCATTGTGTGCAGTGAAGAAAAATTCACAAACACTGAGCCGGGCACAGATGGAGTGGGTTTCTATAGAGACTATTTTTCCTCACTGGAGTTTAAACCTATGACCCAGACCCCCCCCCTCCCCTCAAGAAACTCCCTTAGCCTCTTGAGGTGGTGGGACAGACAGTGCACTGGCTGCCTGAAATGACAAACAGCAGGCAGGCGGTGGCATGCTTTTCTTGCCAAATACAGCACTCCATGTTCAAATAGTGCTGACAGGAAAAACATAGACACTTTTATCCAGGGTCCCCCACTCCGGAGTGAGATGTTGAGGGGAAAATTTCCTCCTGCCAGAAGACATAGACCTGCCTGTTTCCAGTAGTTTCTCCTGCTGCTGTTGTGGAAAATTCACATAAGTGCATAATTTTTCTTTTTCTCACTAACACTAAACGGTTACTTAGACGCTGACATATTTAGTGACTTCCATAATGGGCAGGGACAAGAAGCCAAACTCCTTTGTAAAAATGAGAAAATCCATCACCTTCACTCAGCAAACAAAAACCCTGATAAACCTCTCCTTATAATTGTGTTTTTCATCTCACTGTAGTGATCTCCTTGGTGTAACTTCTGCCTTCTTTCCTTCCCACTGAGTTTATTGAAGAGTCGACCCATCCATTTTCTTTGATGGTTTTAATTCAGCCAAGCATACCGGCTGCTATTGCACTGCCCGCTACAATGATTAACTGCACAGCACTGCATTCATTCATTCAAGCGCATCCATCAAAGCATGGATCCCTCTAAGTGGAAACAAGCTTTCCCAGGTTCAGGAAACATCTAACCTGTTTTAAAGCACGAAGGCAGGTAAGGTTTATTTGAGCTGTATCATAATTTCAAATTAAAATCCAGAGTTAAGCACTATGGGAGCCACTTAAAATACCATAGTGGAAACATGAATGCCGGCTGGTCACATTTAGTAGAAGAGGCTTGACCCAGTATAAATGGCTATGTTTGGTCTTGTCAGGGCAGACTTAGTAACAGTGGGCTGAGAAGGAAAAATAAAGACAAACACTGCTTCTTAACTTTGCATACATAGACTGTACAATATGACTTGAGGTGATATAATAGAGCCCTAATTTGTATTAAATGTCTGTTTCATCTTGGAATGAAAAAAATGTCAGATAAGTAAGTGGGATAATGACTTTAATAAATCTTGATTAGGAAGATAGTAATTCATAAAGCTCTGTCATTAACACCTACTCAATTGAGTGCAGTGGACGTTTTTAGATTCATCAGTCCTTGAATGAAGCTAAAACCGACCCAAAGTCAAAAAAGTGATTTCATTTAAACTCACCAACACATGTGGCTTCAGCAAAGTAGAACATTTAGCTTCAGTGTTCACATTTCAGCTCTGTGATGAGATATTTCATACAAAAAAAAATAAATGTTTCTTAGAAATTGCAATTTACTTCTTGCCTTAAGTGATTCTGTATACGGGCTGGTATCTGACTCTTTATTAAATTACCAGGTATTTCTCAAGGCAGTTGGTAATCTTTTAAATGCTGTGGCTAGGCAAGCCTTAGAAGTCCTTGAACTGCCAATCACTTAAATGAATGGGATTTTGCCAGCAACCAAAATGACTCCTCCTACTTTTCTACTCTACAAGTATGCTATGAACAGCTGTTCTCAGCTATCTGTGAACAAATAGACAGCATGCTCTGTGTTACACCTGAAACACTTATGATTCCTGGCAAGGCCACCCAGTATCTTCCCTGTTGTTAAATCCTCACTGCAGACGTCTTATTTATCTACATCGTAATCCAGTGAATATATAATGCTCCTCTATCCTCCATGTATGTATAACACTGCATACAGTATGTTCCCTGCAGGCCAGTGACCCTTACAACCCCAGTCCTCCCTCTAATCTCTTAATCTTTAGCGGAACAGCAGCCTCTGTGATCATTGGCAGGTCTAGTGTGGTGCATACCTTTCTCCAGTGGTGCTCAGAGGGGGATATGTGGGAATATCACAGGTAATCCACATCTCCCGCAAATATCTGTTGCTGGATTTTTCTGAAAATATCTGGCTCTGTGCTTATGGGTGGCCTAGGTAAAAAACAAACAAACAAAAACCAAAAACAAGGCCTTCTATGGGGAAGGAGAAGGTAAACCACTTGACTCAGAGCAGTGATATGAAGAGGTGCTCCTGAGATGACCTGTGTGATTGGGAGACTGAGATGGAGCTTTAGCTGGATGTGCAGTGTTGACAACTGGTGTCAGGTCATCACCGCATAATTAAACAAGCTTATAGGCCATTAAGTAATAAGCCTGAAGACAAAGTAAAGTGTATTTTTAGTGTATTTGCTTGGATGTGAGAGCATTTCCTGAAAAATACCACTCAGTGCCACAATAGAGTCTGAATCAAAATTGTGCCTCATAAGAAATAAAAAATAAAGTTTCATGAAGACATAAACTGCTAATTTCCTCTTCGAATTGGTTGAGAATGAAAATAAAGCTGCCTGGATCAGATTCTCTGACATTATTTGCTTCAGTCCAGAAAGGCAGGCTTACATGTCCTGCATCACTCATGATTCCTTTCTGGTAAAAACAAGAAGATGTCTTTGCCTCTGACTTTTTCAGCATTCAACCCAATTGTATCCTTTTATGAAGCAACATTTAAAAAAATAAAATTTTCCATACAATTAAAAGAATACGTTTGTAGTCTGACTAAAGGCTGTGAGGGTGTTTCGAGCGGATGACACATCCAGTTTCCTTCAGCAGTATTTCATTTTTAAAACTTTTGCTTTTTTTAGAGTGACTGGAGAAGTAATTTTTTTAGCAGTGTTTCTTTTTCCTTAACAACCATGAAACCCTATAGCTATGCGGCAAACACACGAAAATGACATGCACGATGCTGTAACATAATTTTCACTGGTGGAGGAAGGAAATGTTCACATTATTTATCACCACAACACACACAATTTAGATTTCAGAGTTCATTTTGAGAGTTTTTGTCCCAATCATTCATTGTGACAGATGGTTACTCTGCACATCTCTGGCTCTCAATGGGAGCCGGTGCCCTCTGATATCTTATGGAGTCATCAGCAGCCGCTTGCCAAGTTTAATACAACTGGGGACCGTAACTCTCCAGGCAACTACTACTAAACATGCCAGACAGGTCTGGCTCTCTCCCCTCCATCAGATCGATATCAAATTGTCTCACAGAGCATCTGCAATCAAGCACAGCAGAATAGAGCACTCAGACACTCCAGTCAAAGGTTACAGACGGTCTGGCCAGCTTTGCCCTCAGCCAAAGTGTGACCGCCTTTTTAAAGAGTTCTTTGACAGTTTAACATCTCCCCCACCACACTTCCCCCTTCACCTCCTTCATCACTCTCCCTGCCCTCCCTCCCTCCCTCCTCTCTGTTGTTTTCCTTTCTCAGTCATCCTGATTAAACCTGGATATCCCAGGAGGAGGCTCTGATTTCCCAGCCCTGACTGTTAACTGTAGTGAAGTCAGCGCTGCATGTCCTCACACAAGTCCAGTCAAACCGACTGGCTATTGAAGACTGAGTAATGTACAAAGTTTATATCAATTAATATAAATATTTTTTTACCCTATGACTTGCATTTCTGGTACCAGTACATCCTGGTTTGCTTTGCAGTTCTTATAAACCTTCATTATTCATATAAATAAGCTTGTTTTGATAATGTCAGGACTGGGAAAATAAGGGACGAGTACATAAGAATTCCTAATGCACAATCTTAAGTAATATATTAAGATCTGAAAGATGCCTACAACAACAAAGAGCTTCATTGTCAAATTTCCCACGATGGTAATACAATAATTTACTTATCCACCTAAACATGGTTATACTCTTGACATAAGTCTGGAGACAAAACACTGAAAAAATGGGGAAGAAAGGATTTCTGAATTGGTGCAGTTCATTGGAGTCATTTCACACGAGACGCAAATTACATCGCCCTGAGTGACTGCTCCTGTATGAATGGAGCCTTTTTTTTATGATCACAAGGAAAAAAAAAAAACGTCTCTCGGGGACGTGGAATTTCAGAAGGGTTTCCCCTCTTAAACATACAGGGGTACACTTTAAAGGCAAAGGATAATACTGCACTTCCTATCCTGGATAATGCTGTTTGAACTAAATAAAATGCTCCCATTCATGCAGAAATGCACAAAGAAGTGTATTTTTAAAGGAATGTCTTGAAGTTGGGTAAGAATCAGCATCTAGGTATAGTTGTGGGTGTAAGACATTCAAAAGTTTGAACTTATTAACTTTTGAGACTGAAACAGAACGCATCGAAAACTCACCGTTTTGCTCCTTTACACTTGGAAGGTGAAATTTGCTGACATGACTTGATTCAGCTTCCGACCCATATTGTTGGAGAAGCGATGCAAGAAGGAATATTAATGGAAGGATCATTTGGATGAGTGGTAGCTGGCGATCACAAAGCGCTGTAGACGGGACGGTTTGTATCACCACACACATGCGTCGTTTACCGGACACCGGTGCTGTTTCGGGCACATTTGGAGAGGATAAACGCAGAGTAAAATCCACTTAATCTTAAGCATCAGTCCTTCGGAGGAAAGTGTAATTTTTAACTTGATAAATTAGAACAAATCCTCTGCAGAGGTTCCAAACCTGCCGCTGCTGCGCAAAGCAAATGCGCACCTGTTGGTTCAACGGAAAGTTTAAGCAAAGTTTACTTTTGTGTTGTTGTAATCCTGGTATTAGTTATAAAATCGCCCTTGTGCACGCATATCATCTATGAAACGAAACATTAGAAATACACAGATGCATTTTGGGTAAAGCGCGCGTCCACGGTGCGTTCTTCAGTCCGTCTGATAAATCCCTGAAGATCTTTACGCATTACAGCAAGAGCTCACACACTGAGGCAGCGAGAGAGCGCAGCAACTTGATACAGCCTGTACCCAGAAACCATTCGCAACACTGAGACGATTTCTGTTGTGTGGCGCGGTCTTGAGTCATAACTTGGAGACTGAGATAAAATATCGCTGCGCGCCCTGGGTTGGCTTTTTGGAGACTGGCAACTGACGGCACAACAGGTGCTATACATAAAGTCGCTAGAAGTTCTCAGCGGAGGAAACTCCCCAGGATGTTAACTATTCAGTTGCTGCCTGGTTCTTCACCCCCTTTCGGTTCAATTTTTTTGTTTGTTTCAAGCACTTTTACACATTTAAAGAATTTTCTAGCAAAAGTTTCAGCGACTCCGGATCGCCCAGTTTGTTGTTAAGGAG
>VUQJ01043848.1:3660-14037 GCA_015108635.1 Andinoacara biseriatus
TAAGTTCACCAAATAAGTGAAAAAACAAACAAAACAAGAACTTTGCTGCCATTTCTCAGTAAAGGAGGTTATTATTTGTAATTCATCTTATTGATTGATACATTAAACACAGTGAAATAAAAAATATATATATATATATATATAAAATATAATATAAAAAGTACACACTTTAAGCTGCAAAAAAATAGCTGTAGAAAAAATAAGTGTTGGTTCCCAGGACAACGGAACACCAAATAAACTCGCCCCGTTCTCTAGAACCAGCCACGAACAGCTCATAAACACCGTTGATCCAGATTCACTTCATATCAGTCAGTGCAAAGTTTTCTACATGTAAGAAAGTTAAAGGGTTGAGTTGAGGAGGCGGGAGTCCAGGAGAAGAAACGCAAACATGAGTCGTAACGCGATGCACAGCCAGCAGCAGAGGTTAACGGCTCAGCGGCAGAAGCAGGAGCAGCACCGGCAGCAGGAGGCCCACCGTGTGGACAGAGAGCGGCAGCTGCAGGCCAGCCTGAGGGAGGAGGAGATACCTGCGACAGGTGCAGCAGGAGCTCAGGGAGAAGCAGATAGAGAGCGCCCTGGTCAGGCAGAGGAGGAACGAGTTAAGAGGAAAAGACAACTTGAACAGGAGGAGCGAATAGCTAAGGAGCTGGCCCACATTAACTACGAGAACCAGAGAGAGGAGAAAATGAGGCAGTATATCAGGAAAACAGTTTGGAGCTTCGGGAGCTGAGCACAATGAGCCTCAGTGGAGACGGTCAAGTGTGCAGCTTAAGAACAAGACAGAGAACGACTGATTTAGTGTTAACCTGTATTTGTGTGTGTTCATTTAAACACCTGTATGGAACACAAATAAACCAGTAAAGTCATTAAATATGAAGGTCATATTAAAAAAAAAAAAAAACTCTTGAAAATTATTTTATTAAATTAAGAAAATGCTCCCATCTGTGACGCACATGTTTACAGGCCACACAACACAAACTGCTTTAAAATAAATTGTATTTCATTCCTAAAATAACATAGACCCACATACCTTCATGTAATTAATTGGGTTAGCTATGTGAAAAATGTAAAAAAAAATAAAATTCATAGGCTACGTGAATTTGTTTACACCACGTGACTCTAGTTGATTGACGGGTGAAGGGACTGTTGTCGAAAGATAATGTGGATCAAGGTAAAAGACCAAAGAAGCCATCAGGTGCACAGTTTAGAAAAAGAAGAAATGAAGAAGAGGAGAGATGAGCTGGTGGAGGTGGCTGGAGAGAGGGAAGTCTGGGCTTCTCTGCTTAGGCTCCTGCCCCCGCGACCCGGCCCCGGATAAGCGGGAAAAAATGGATGGATGGATGGATGGATGGAGAAACGGGCAAAGGATAAAGGTATGCAGATTTCTGTGAGTGACGTGATTGACATTAGGCGATAGGCTCTTTATTAGCCTCTTACTAATATGTTGCTAACTAGTCACAGAGAGCAACTGTATTTGGTTTTCAGTTTTGCTGAATTAGAATTAGAATTGAGGCATCATGTCATGCAACTAATTTTACCCGGACAACTTAGTCTGGTTTGTTTGCAACACAAGTGCAAATTCACATATATGTCCTGACTGTGGATTTGTTTTTATTGCTATAGCCTATGCTAAATTGAATAACTTATAATATATATTGACATAGCATTTTGTAAGCTACATGTCATATATCTTTTAAAATAAATTGTTGAGTGTTGTGCTTAGTTAATAGGATGTTAACAAATGTTAACAAAGTGCATCATGGTCATTTTAATAGGGTAACTGATGCATGTGTGATGTAAGTGTCATATAACTTATAATATTAATTGTAAATTCAGGGGCTCTTCTGAAATCTTTTAGAGCTGGAGCACCCACTGTCCAAAATGAGGAGTCAGATACTTCCACAGCAGCCACAGACATGGTCCTGCAGTCTGGAGGCCATCTACCTCTGCAGCCACACAGGCCTCTTCAGGGATGGTCCTGGAGCCATCTACCGTCTCAGCCTCATGTTCCTTGCAGGACTCCTCAGGTGTGTGTGTGTGTGTGTGTGTGTGTGTGTGTTTGCATAAATTTTTAATTTTGTAAACACTATAAATGCTGTAAATAACATGTACTAATGACAATACCCTTTTCTCTTTATTAGAAATGCCTCAACCTGAAATCCCACCAAATCCTGTCCCTGAGGATGAGCTTCTGTCTACTGACCCTGCTGATTGGCCTTCAGTTCTGACTGACAGAATTCGGACACAGCTGGTTTGCAGAGGACCAAGTGAGGTACCTGCTGACTTTGTTTTCCCCAGGAATGAGTTGAATGGAAGAAGTTGCCATCACCAGTATTTCAAGAAGACGTTGGTTAATGGTGAAAAGATTCCCAGAAGCTGGTTAGTCTATTCAGAGAAAAACAACAGAACTTTTCTGTTTCTGCTACAAAGTCTTTTCTAAGAGGACAATTAACTTAACAAGCTTAGGCCAGACAGATTGGAAACACACAAGTTCTTTGCTCACCTCTCACGACAACAGTCCAGAACACCTTAACTCCATGAAAATATGGAAAGAACTGGCAGTCAGGATTAAAACAGGGGAAACAATTGACAACCAGGAGATGGCACTTCTAGAGGCTGAGAAGATGAGACGGAGAGCAGTGTTGACCTGTTTGATTGTGATTGTGCAGTCTCTGATGATGAGAAATGTGGCACTGAGGGGGAGTACAGAAACATTGTACATGCATCTAATGGCAATTTCCTCAAAGAGGTTGAACTGATGGCACAGTTTGACCCAGTGATGAAAGAGCACCTTAACCGGGTCCAAAAAAGTATCTCTGGTCACACCACCTACCTCAGTCACAGCATACAAAATGAACTGGGTAATTTGATGAGTAGCAAGATCCTTTTTGAAATGGTGAGAGATATCAAGCAGGCAAAATATTTCTCAATAATTCTGGATTGCACACCAGACATCAGCCACACCGAACAGCTGTCAATTGTAATCCGTGTGGTGTCACTGACAGAGGAGAAGCCCTGCATAAAGGAGCATTTCATGGGGTTTTTGGAGGCAGAAGAATCCACAGGTCTGCATTTGGCATCTCTGATTCTCAAGCAACTAAAGGAGCTCAAAGTTCCTTTTAAGGACTGCAGAAGACAGGCTCATGACAACGGAGCAAACATGAAGGGGAAACATAAGGGTGTTCAAGCCAGGTTTCGACAAATTAACCCAAGAGCTCGTTTTTGCCAAGTGGAGCTGATACCCTCAATTTGATTGTGGCCGATGCTTCTAAGGCTTCCACTGATGCCATGAATTATTTTGGCATCTTACACAAGCTTTTCATCTTGTTTTCAGCCTCCACTCAGAGATGGGCCATATTGAAAAAACATGTGGGTATCACTTTGAAGATGTGGACTGACATAAGGTGGGAAAGTAAAGTGAAAAGTGTTGAGCCCCTGAAATATCAGGCAGCTGCTGTGAGAGAGGCACTGATTGAGGCGAGAGATATCACTAAAGACCCCACCATTAAGGTTGAGGCCCAATCCCTGTCAGAGGAGGTGGGAACCTACCACTTCAGCATCTGTACAGTGGTGTGGTACGACATCTTGAGCCAGACACACTGTGTGAGCAAGTTGATGCAGTCTCCCAGCATGCAAGTTGATGTTGTCGTCAGTCTTCTCAATAGGATTGAGAAAGATCTTCAAAGCTACAGGGCAACAGGCTTTGTGACAGCACAGATGTCAGCCAAGGACATCTGTGAAGAAATGAATGTTGAGGCTGTTTTGAAACAGAAGAGACTGAGGTCCACAAAGCATCACTTCTCCTATGAGGCATTTGATGAGCCTTTAAGTGATGCTCTAAAGAAGCTGGAGCTCACGTTTTTCAATGTTGTTCTTGCTATAACAAACATCAGAAGTGAATGTTTTATCAATCAGTGGGTTGCAGATTAGGGGCACTTTGCAACTGTGTTTCAATTTGTGCTCTGAAGCCCATGTGGGCCTGACTAGGGCAAGGCTTTCAGGTGTAAAGCCAGCATGGTAAACCTGCCCCCAGAGCCGAAGTAGCTGGAGGATACCTGGTCCTGAGGGTGGATGGGTTTGAGAAACTGCATTTGCTGGAAGGCCCCCATTGGCTGTGCTGTGGACCATCATCCTGCGATACGGATCAGTCATAGGACAGCTAGGACAAACGGGGCATCTTGTTCTCATTACTGAATGGTCGTCCCCAGGGGGAAGTGCCACCCCCACCCCCCATGCCACATGCAGGCCTCCAACCAGGACTAGAGGTGAGCCTTCAGGTTGCAGGAGCAAACACCTGAATGTGCTGCCACGGGGTCTGAGTTCCAAGGCCCATCTTTCCAGACACCCATCTCCCAAAGATTCTGGAGACCATGGATTGGTCTGGTTTGTCCCTTTATCACGCTGCATGCATGGGGTTAAAACAGACCATGTTTTGGCCCCGGCTCAAGATTGGTGCTCACTATCACTTGGTGATATTGCCACGATGGTGCCCCGACATGGCCCAGCCCCAGCCTTTGTCTGGTTCTCTATTGGCTGAGAAAATTATTGCCATGATACCGTAGCAGGGTCTCCTTGACAGGGTCACTGTCACCTAGAAAAATCTAACCCTGATCTCCAGCAGGTCCTGGGACCCACACCCTGCCTTGGGCCAAAAGAGGACCACTGGGAACCTTGACTTCCATCTTCATTTTCCTTTTCATCCACAGACTTCTTGTCATTAGACAAGATATCTGTTTTCAAAATTAGCAATCATAAAATTAGAACTGGTCATAGCCTAAATTCTTGATCATGTTCCTTACACCAGCAGAATATTTGTGTATCCATTGATGGTGAGTAATAGTAGATAATACAGCAAGAAAAAAAAATGGATTATGTTGATAACTATGCATCCTTCCACATCTCCATCCATAAGCATAAAATTGCTCAAACTAAACTGGTCTAACTGCACAATGTTGCCCTGAGGCAACGAATGAAAAACTACCATTTTGGTATATGAATAAAGACAAAAAAATGTCTTTACTCAATCAAATATGCTTTTTTACATATTCATGCACATTGCAGAAATTTTTTATGCAATGTTATTTAAATTTAAACATGTTGAAAAGTGATTTAGCTGACCTTCTGCTGGCAGTGTGTGCAAGCTGGCTATGGCCCCCAAAAGCACTGTTCCACACCCAGACAATAGTTCAAAACCACACCTACTTCAAAAGTCAAACATGTCTGTCACAGAAAAAGAATGACTCTAACCTTGGCCCTAAGTTTAGCCCAGCCCACATCATTTCTTCTCTGTGCTGCAGTTATAAATGATAACAAAGGCTTTTGTCTTGTTCAGTGGGGGATTCAGCGGAGCTGTTCTGTTCTTGATGTGATGAATTTCTTAGTTTGAACCTGAGTATGAAAAATGTTTACTATTTTTTTTTCTTTGATTACTGATGTGCACATTTTAGTACAGGTGTCACAGCTGGTGAGAAGGAATATGTCATAAAGATGTAACAGAATTTGAACAATATAATCAGGCATTGGTATCTGGTACTCTTGTTAATTTCCAAAAGGACCATTCATAACATTATTACTGATCTCTCTTCTTCACTGTGGGATATTCGATTGAAAATGGAAAACTCAAGTGAGATTGTGTCATTTGTGCTGGCTGCTTATGAAAACATTGGAGGGCTAAAATACCTGTATTTTAGCATAATACTGTTGTGGTACATCTCTATATGTGTGACCAACACACTTCTTATTGTGGTCATACATGTGGACAGAAGACTGCATGAGCCGATGTATATACTGCTTTGCAATTTATGTGTGAATGAAATAAAAGTCAGCACATCGCTGTATCCTCTTCTGCTCTCACAGATGTTTTCAGACAGCCATGAAGTGACCATTCCATGGTGTTTTCTGCAGATGTTTTGTATGTATACAAGTGCTCCTGCTGAGTTTTGCAGTTTAGCAGCCATGGCCTATGACAGATATATCGCCATCTGTCATCCATTACATTATAATGTCATTATGAACACCAAGAGGGTGTTTGTGATGATTTTGCTTGTTTGGATCTATTCATTTCTTAGTTTTATTCTCTCATTTTCTTTTATCTTCAGTTTGAAGTTTTGTGGAAAAAATATTGACAATGTGTATTGTGACCACCAATTAATGATTAAACTTTCATGTTCAGTTTCAGACCATAGCTATACATCTGATATATTTTTTGTTATTGTTAGTTTTTTCATACCATTTAATCTCATTTCAGTCTCTTACATAAAGATTTTGAAAGTTTGTCGAAAAACATCAAAAGAAAACAAGCAGAAAGCCGTGACTACTTGCACACCTCAGATCGTCTCGTTGTCTAACCTGCTTGTAGGCTCCATTTTTTACTCTATTGACTTCAGGCTGTTAGTTGCTCATGTACCAGACGAAGTTCGCATAATTTTACCTGTATATCTCATCATTTGGCAAACAATGCTCACACCGTTTGTGTATGGATTTCATTTGCCAATGATAAGGCAATCATGTAAAAGGTTTCTGTTTAACAGAAAATAAATAGCTTTGTTGAGAAAGAGACTGTTTTAGAGCATCTTTGCCCTTTGGGAGAGCAACATTAGACATTCATCTTGTTGTTTGCACACATGAAAATAAAAATTTGATCACATCATTTATTTAGAATTCAAAAAGGCCCATGTCATTGATGCAGTTTATATTTTACTCATTTATTTTTTAAAAGCTACTTTCCAGTGTTTAATTTCCTATTTACTCTTGGGGTGATCAGCTTTCAGCAAGAGGCTATGGGTATTATTCTGGTAAACAAAACGATGTATCAGACATGAGTATGAACACAATCAATCTGTTATATTTAGCCTAGTCGTTGTCACATGCCAGATGAATTTTTTTTTTCTCTGTATATCTATATGCTTCATTTGTCAATCAATTCTCACCCTGTTTAGTTGTGGATTTAATTTTTCAAAGATAAGGCAATCATGTAAAAGGCTTATTTTTAACAGAATTAATTTAGAGTAAGCCGTCAGGCTCATTTCACACCTATGGCATGGAGTTACCCTCAAGCAGGAAACCATATTTTTGGTTGTTACACGGTTCTCAGAATTGTTCTTTTAGGTTTTTAGGTGCTTCTCTGCTACAACAAACTTCATTCAAATGATCACCTAGTGATCAGACAGTTGCTGCATAAAAATAGTCAGCTAATCAGTTGACTCAGCAGTGTTAGACCAGAGATTATAGTCCTCAGGAGAACCTCTCTGCTAACATTTTGTGCGCACTGAGTGGTCGGATACATAAGCAGTCATATTATGCACTAACATGAACTTGAACCAACTTACCAGAAATGGGCACAAGAATGTTTTATTGCAGGAAAGAATGTGAGGGGCAGCTAGGGTCATTCTTTTGGTGAGGACAGTGAACTTGATGAGTAGGACAGTAAATACAATCAGGTTTGACAAACAGTTAAGAAGCCAGGGGTCAATTAAAGGTCATAAGTACATTATGTGCATGTTCTGTGTAAGCCAAATAAGAGCTGCAAGAGGCTGGGTTCAGGATACCACAGTGTAATGTAGCTTATACCTTTTCATTTGTCCATTAGATTAGGGATGGTAACCTGAGGTCAAACTACTTTTAGCGCCCAAGACTTCTCTATTTTAAACAATCTCATATGGATGGCATGAAGTCAAAACACATGATGGTACCTGGAGGTTTGCTGTTTCAGGGGAAGCAGGTAACTTATGAAGTGCTATGAAACGGGCCACTTTAGAGAACCTGTCAATGATGGCTAGTATGACTGTTACCTTTAAGACCAGAACAAACTCTGGCCACAATGGCCAACTGGGATCAGGAAGGGGTTGTAGCTGACCAGCAATTGGATACCCAATATCTTCAGGGCCTCACGTGGTACTGCATTGAAAACAGGCCAGATTCTGTCATTATTAAGTAGGGAAACTTGTTGCACAGCAGCTTTTATAATTATAAACAACAATCCAAACTAAATGAACATACAATAATTACATGAATACACAAAATCCAGACCAGGACCAGCCACAGTATTTAAAAAGAGAAAGGATGATTTTTTATTGGCCATAATGCATCTGTCTTTTCAAAGCACATGTTACTCAAATATAGTTCTGAGATTACATTGTTCACTGAGTTTCTTACTTGCCCGTTTCACAACATTTTGTAGTCTTTGCCTGTTCTGCACATTCAAGGTTCCAAACCATGCGATTAGAGATAACAAAGCACAGTTTTAATAAACGATTCTGTCAGCATTGAAGACATGCAATCTTTGTAAAAATATCATAATAGGTGGCCCTTTTAAGTGACTTAGTGTTAGCATTAAAACTTAATTTATTATTCTTTATCTATAATCGTGCCCAGATACTTGCAGGGTATCCACTTTACCTATCTTCTGATCATTAATGATGTTGCAGGTAAGGGCAAAATGCACTCTTTGTAAAATCAGTGACCACCTTCTGGGTCTTACTGGTGTTTTATACTCAAATGTTTATCACATGACTTACAAAAATGATCTATGTCAGAGATCATTTTTGTAAGTCTTGTGATTCATGACCACGTTTAACCATGTTTTTATTTGCACCTTACACACCTTACAACCAGCAATTGAGTGCTCGTGTCACAACTGTCCTCTAAATATTAACAGCACCCTAGCTCTATACACAGCTATACAGTACACCGCACACATTCACATACACAAATACATGCACCCCTCATATAACTGACAAGTTGGAGGTGGGGAGGGCGGGTCATCACGCACCCTTGTTTCCTACAACTCAACTGTTTGTGCAGCAGTTGCTGCATTTCTACTTGTGCCCCGTTGTCTCTTTTCCCTTTTTCTAGTTTCTCCCCCTTTCTCTTCTTTCTTGCATTTTTCCTAGCCTGTCAACTCCGGCATTGCTACAACACACATACATTTATGTGAAAAATAACACAAAAAAATAAATTAATTAAAAGGAAAGGAAAAACACTAACAAGAGGAGCTCTGTAGAAAATCTGTGGAGTTCCTCTTGGAAGAGCACAATAGTGTGTTCAGATCATAATTCTGCTTGCGAGACAGGCTTTAAAAAAAACATATACAATATATATATATATATATATAAGAGCTGAGACTTTAATGCGTTAATTTCGATTAATTAATTGCAAAGATTTTAACACATTTATCAGATGTGCAAGAATGGGACAACATTACGCTCCCAAAGGTCCAGCAACTGGTCTCCTCATTTACCTGATGTATATGGACTGCTGTTAAAAGAAGAAGGGACACTACACAGTGGTAAACATAGTTCTGTCCCAAATTTTTTGAGACATGTTGCTGGCATCTAATTTAAAATTACCTCACTTTTTTCTTAAATTGCCAGCTCTTGGCCACACAACAACAGCCTCGGTCAGGTTCAGCCCAGCCCACCTTATTTCTCTTCCTCTCTGCTGCAGCTATAAATGTTAACAGAGGCTTTCGTCTTGTTCAGCTGGGAGGGGAAGCAACTTAATTTAATTTTATGTATCTTGACATCTGATGAACACTGCTAAGTATAAAACTGTTTGCTGTTTGCACTTTGATTATTAATGTGCATATTTTAACCACAGGTCTCACAGCTGCAGAGAAGGAATATATAATGAGGTAACATGTATTTATAACAAAGCATTTGAACAATATAATAGAAACTTTGCTCAGGATCTGGTACTCATCTATATCTAAAAGGACCGTTCATAACATTATTACTGATCTCTCTTGTTCACTGTGGGATATTATGCAGAAAATGGAAAACTCAAGTGAGATTGTGTCATTTGTGCTGACTGCTTATGGAAACATTGGAGAGTTAAAATACCTGTATTTTAGCATAATACTGTTGTGGTACATCTCTATATGTGTGGCCAACACACTTCTTATTGTGGTCATACATGTGGACAGAACACTGCATGAGCCAATGTATATACTGCTTTGCAATTTATGTGTGAATGAAATAAAAGTCAGCACGTCGCTGTATCCTCTTCTGCTCTCACAGATGTTTTCAGACAGCCATGAAGTGACCCTGCCGTGGTGTTTTCTGCAGATGTGTTGTATGTATACAAGTGGCCCAGCTGAGTTTTGCAGTTTAGCAGCCATGGCCTATGACAGATATATCGCCATCTGTCATCCATTACACTATAATGTCATTATGAACACAGAGAGGGTGTTTGTGATGATTCTGCTTGTTTGGATTTATTCATTTCTTAGTTTTATTCTCTCATTTTCATTTATCTTCAGTTTGAAGTTTTGTGGAAATATTATTGATAGTGTGTATTGTGACCACCAATTAATGATTAAACTTTCATGTTCAGTTTCAGTCCATAGCAATATATCAGAGATATTCTTTGTCATTGTGA
>VUQJ01043852.1:8533-21948 GCA_015108635.1 Andinoacara biseriatus
TGCACCATGAAGCAGAAGTTACATTAGCCTTACATTACACCATGATTAATTCCTTTTATATAAAGTTTGTTTTTGATAAAGGCTTGTTTTCTGTAACAATTTTGAACTGTCACAATTTTCACAATTAAATACTGAGTTTATTATTTTTGAAATAACATCCATTCACTGATTCCAGCTTATCTAATGTATTTAATGATTTTCTGTGCTTTCAGCCATCATAAACTGAATTTCTTTTGACAAAACAACACATTTAAAGATGTCATTTTAGACCCTGATCAGTTGTGATAAGATTTGTCTAAAACTGTTGGTAATTATTGTTTGTTATAGCCTGTAGTTTGCCAGCCATTTCAAGAGTTAATAATATCTCATTGTAAATCATTATGATGATTTAAGCGATAAAATCATAACATAGAGTGATTGGTCTGTCCCCAGCCTGTACAACAAAAGGTCATAACCATCTCCACTATATTATCGTCATTCCATTTTCTTTATCAGTGTCTTAGTAGAGCTTGAGGTTTTGACTTAAGTGTGCAATCAAGAGCCTGCATTATTCTTGCTTATCTTCACCCCTGCACAAAGATGTGAGGAGAAATATCTGATGCCAAGGAGTGTTTACTGTAAAAAGTCAGGCTCACCCTGACATTTGAGCACAAAAAAAAGAGAGAGTAATAACGTGAAATCGCTGCTGGTCTGTTGGTTAATAGGAAAAGTGAAATCTACAGAGCAGTTCTGAGGTGGTCAAACAATGGTGCCTCTGAGGTCAAAGTTAGAGTAATTAGATGTGATCCCAACTGGCGGCGCTACTATGATTGGACTATTTTATCAATATCCACGGTAATCTATGCCAAGGGTGAACATTGGGATTGAGTAGACCTGCAGCGGGTTTATAGTTGTGGAAGGGTGGGGCACAGAGTCTAAAACCACAGTTTTTGCTGTTGTGGCCACTGACTATTGTTCTCTCCTTATGCTTACTAATTTTTCTCTAGTCTGGCTTTTTGCTTGTGTCCTTATCACGGAGGCTTAAAAAAGACAATACCTGCAACCCATTCAGGTTGCACATGCAGTCCAGAATAACATTTGTTATGTGCATTTGCAAGAACTTTTGCTGTATCTCTCACTTTCAAAAAGACTGGAGTAAAAACCAGGAGCTGGGCAATTGAACAGAGAGAGCTGGACAGGGCTCTAGAAGGGCATCAACCCAGCAGCAAGATCAGCATCTGCTCGTTTGTGTGAGGAGCACTGAACAGGAGGACCGTCCAGTGGGCTACTTGTGCATGATTCCAGCACCCTGTTCTCTTCACAGATGATGTTGCATGTATCATCTGAAGAGAACTGGACCCCAGCGGCCAGTTCTGGTGTTCTTTGGCCAATGCCAGTTGAGTTGCATGGCACTGGTTTGTGAGCACAGGTCCCAACTAAAGGACACTGGGACCCCATGCCCTCCTGATGGAGTTTTTTTTCTGATAGTTTGCTCAGAAACATGCAGCATAGCTTGTTGGAGGTCATTTTGTAGGGCTCTGTCAATAATCTTGTTCTTCCTTCAAGTTAAAAGGAGGAGATACTGGTCCTGCTGCTGCATTTGATGTCCTTCTAGGGCCATGGACCTTATGTGATCACATGACTCCTTGGGCTAAGATTATCATTACTCAATGTCAAGCAGAAAGACCCACATCACAAATGTTTGCTAATTTTTACTTCTGAAAGTCCTGTCAACAAATAATTATTACACGTACTGCTATTTGTCTGCTATTCTGGGATAGATGGAACTGAGATAACATATTGCAGATATTTGTGTAGCAATTTTGTTTTTCAGGGTTTTTATGCTCTTAATATACAGACTGTCATGGCCCCTGGGTCTTGGACCCAGGATCGTTTAAGTTTGGAACATATAGGGGTTCTTTAGCCATAATACCTTTTTGTTGTTTATCATAATTAATTTGTTCCCTCTTGTATTCCTTTCCTGTCTCCCTGTTATCTGTAATTGATTTCAGCCGTGTTCCCACCTGTTTGTCTGTTTCCTCATTATCTCGTGTGTGTGTGTGTGTGTGTGTGTGTGTGTGTGTATATATTGCGTCAACCTTCCCTTGTGTGTTGCCGTGTTCTCCCTCACGTTGTGTGTTTTTCTTGTGCAGAGATGTTTTTGTTCTTTAGTTTGTATTTCTGGCTCCAGGCCAGTTTGTAGGTTTTGAGAAGACTCCAGCAATAAACCTGTTCAGTCCCATCTTGTTTCCCCGAGTCCTGCACCAGGGTCCTAACCCTGCCTGCCACACAGCAGAGATATGACACAGACAGAAATTATAGATGATTTGAAGGATAGTTTGATATTTTATAAAGATTTGTTGTTTGGATGAGTTGGATAAAAACACCGATAATGCTCTTAAAACATTTTTACAAAGCTATATTCAGAAACCCTTTAGACACACAATAAACCAAATCTATGTGCAAGAACCGCTAAGCACAGTTGTCATTTCTGTCTCATGCATAACATGAAGAGGATGTTTTGGCCCTTTTTGTTTTCTTGTGACATGTCTAATAAATCTTTAGCTCTCTGTCTAGGTCAAACACTCCATCACTGTGCCAAAGCAGGTGGGCCATATTCTTGGCAATGCATGCCCCTCTTCAGTCCACTGAGAAATCTGTCCTCTGCTGACTGCGTCCTTGTCCACTTATGTCACTTTGTGCCGCCACTGATGCAATCTGACCGACAACAGCAGTCTGTCTACCAGGTGCTATCTTTATAATCCTGATTTAGAGGTGTCCCTTTATAGTTAATAAAAAGACTAGCATTAGGGTAAAGAAATGATATGATCCGAGATTCACTGTCATGGAAACCAGCATAGGTCACTGTTCATCATTTTTATTTCGGCAGTTTGCCAAACATGACATTTTAAACTATTTGTTACATAAAGGGTCCAAGTGTTTAACCAAAATCATGGCTGATGCACAATATGTAAAGACGTGCATCATTATAGGCTTTAGCTTAGGTGTCAACAAGGCATCCATATGACAGGATTATAATAAGAGACACACTTTACACATTTTTGGTAATGATAGGGATGATTTAAAACAAGTCTTTATTTTGTACATTCTTTGAATGTCTTTGATAATTGGGTGTCATTAAGTACATAATAAGTGTTTTTTATCTTTTCCTCCATTTACATCAGCAGTAATTGCCAGCAATTAATGTCTATTGGCTTTTGTCTTTTGGCATTTGCTCCACTTGTGGGTATATTCACATTCTTTACTCATCAAACCCCAAAAAAGAAATGAAACGGCGGCAGATTCAAGAGCCTGAATCAAACAAAGCATATTTGACTCTTTTTTTTTTTTAGCCATTATTGTCGCTTTTGTAAATTCTTTATGTTCTTGTTACTGTTACAGAGAGTTTGATAGCCTTAGAGAAAAATACTGTTTAAGCTAACATTATGCAGTTTACCATTAAAATATAATCACACGATAAAGTCATATCTGTAATCACATGAGGAAAAGAACCACACCTCATCACATTTCATAGATCACAGCTAAGCTGGATAAAGCTGAGGTGCCTCAGTCACCAGATACTAACATAGAATCTCAAAATATTACAGACAATATGTTACAAGCTAACAGCAGCATACAGTAATAGAGTGTGCACTCATGTATCATATTTACAAAGTGTTCTTCTCAGAGGCGATGGGATAAAGCCACAAACCACCATGACAATCAAATATACAAAACTATTCTATTCCTAGTGCTGAATGTGTAGAAGAAAATGTGTTACTTTCTTCTGGCAGATGCATCTTTGTCCTTTGAGGATATCTTGACAAATTGGACTTTGAATGAGCTTCAGTGTCTTATGAATCAAATGCCACACCGGTAAATGTGTTACTTGTCAATTCTGTCTGCTTTTAGTTTCACACTTTTCCTCCTTCTGCTTTTCTTGAACTAAATCAAGGCTATTGACGAGCAAATCATAGCAGTTATGCAGAGAATGATGCATTTTATGCTTGAAACACTCTTCAGCATGCTGGCAGTCCATTCAGTCAAATATGCAGCGACTGCACACATTCCAAAGAAATGTATTTATTCACATCAGATCACAGGGTTTATTCCCCTCCCTAAAATGAGTGCTCCTAAGCATGAATTGGATTTCTGAAGTCACCAAATTGCCCCCATGAGGCACGGAAGGCAAATGAGCTGATATCTCAGCAACAGATTCAGCAAGTCTGTTTTCCACACAGCAGTCAGCATGTCATCCTTAGATATAATCCACTGTTGCCTGATTTCACTGTCCTTACCGTGCTGTCGGGTCTCTTCCGCTTAAAGAAAAATGTAGGTGCTGCACTTTGGCAAGTGTCTAAATTAAAAGGGGTCCAATCAGTTCTTGAGATAAAAATGTTGATCTATAGTCCTCAGTCTACAAGAGCAGGAAACCTTTGAGCTGCAATGATGTTGATGTGAAAACAAAGGCCAGTGCAAGGAGCATCACTGAGGGGTGTAAGCAGGTCATTTCAGCTGGTGAACTTCTAGCAATGGCGTTTGAATCGCTGGACTCATCCAGTTGATGGTTCTAAGGGAAAGGAACAAAATATTGGAATGCAAGTAGAAAGTTCACAAAACATTTACTGATATTATACACGCACAGACACACACGTGTGCGCATGCATGCACACATACAAAAGTTTAATGATGTCAGTGGGTCACAGACTTTATGCAGTTATTGCAAGCAGAGATCTTATACACTTTATTCAGTTTTAAGTTATTCCGTTCCAATACTTTTGCTCACAAAGGTGCCTCTGAACTGTGTATCAGATCCATATGTAAATAAAAATAAAATGGTCTCATATTCATGTTTTAACATCAAACCCAAATGTTGTCAGTCTACAGAAAAAATAAGGGATTGACCTTACTCCTTCTTCCAATACTTCTGGAGGGGAGTGTATGTGGTGTTGAGATATCTCTACTTTGCTCTGTCCAAAGGATATTGCACCAGAAGTCTTGTGGTTTGTTCTGATGCAGCTTTTTAGAGAGTAGACACTTTCTCCTAAAAAAACCATTCCAACCAAGCCATACTTGTTCAGTCCTTTTCTAACTGCACTGTTGTGAACTTTAACATCCAAACTGAAACCTGTAGCTCCTGAGATGTAGCACTTGAGTTTTTTGCAACTTCTCTGAGCACTTAATGGTTTGACCTTGGGGTGAATTTGCTGGGATGTCTATTCCTAGTGAGAGTGAGGGATTGTGCTAACACACACCCTAACGCTCATGGCTATGGACTGAAAACTTTTCATGGCTGTATAATTATGTAGAACTACAGTAGTATTGTATTTAACATCTAATAAAAAGTCCGCTATTATTTGAGTTCACAGAATAAAACAGTTCTTACCACACACAGAGCAGCGTCCACTGTTTGATTTGACACTAGCTTTTGGGCCTGTAATGAAAACAAGTAAAACAGAGACATTAGATTTCATTCTGTCTTCTGTGCAAGCATTTCAAATTACCACCAATTACACCCAGACAAATTAAACGTAGCAGACTGCTTTATGCTACAATTCCTATATATTAGAGGTCTTTTGCAGACCTCTTCGTATAATCTTCCCCCTTGTGCAAGATGTACAGGATTCAAGTGTGTTTGTGAAAAAGTGTGTCCCTTCTTTGTTCTAGCTCAAGGTTATGACAGTTTAATGCATTGGTAGTTTTCTCAGACTGCTCAAAACCTTTTCAGCCAAACATAAAAATACCCACATGCATTTGCACAAACACAGCTACACACACACACACAAACAAAGGCAAACTCACAGATACAGATGGAGAACATAAATGATAAAGTGACTCTATAGCATTGTGGAAACACAATAAACACTCCATGTGTTGGTTCTTAAGTAGAAAAAAATTCTTTGAACCAGGATTGTGGAAAAGAATGATTAATTGTTTTATCAGAGGTCTTTTCTCCTAGAGGATGTTTTACTGGTGATAAATCATATTATCGCTATTAAAAGCCAATATGATAGATTGTCTCGCTTAAAGTATGTGATATCATCTCATTTAAAAATATAGCCCCATAGTATTTATCAGAGGAGAATAGCAGATATCTGAGTGTGTGTTGGTGAGGCCAAAAATTTCAGAAGGAGCTAGAGTTGCTATAAGCACAATCAAGCAAAACATGCCATTTATGATGTTAAATGTCAGAATCGGCACATTAAATTGATTTCCTACCATTGCATTTGATATTTGAAATATCCATTTGCATGTCATTAACTGCGATTGCTATGAAAATTTCCCGCAGCAGTTTTTAAAGAGTCACTTAGTAAACTTTACTGCAAATAAGAGTTTAGATTTGTGCGCTCATACATCATACATACAGTTGGATACCTGTTGAATTAAACTAAGTTTGAGCTGTGTGAAATACTCTAAAATACGATGTCATCGCAAGGTCAGTTTAGTGGTTGTTTTTCAGCTTTTAGTAAGCAGATTTCTGATCAGACTGGTTTAGACTGGTTTTTAAAACATGTTAGTTTCAGTTGTAAGGCGCAACTTTAACACTGATTGTGAATGTTCGCTTGGCAAGGAAATGTCAGCATCTTACATGCAAATTAAAATCTGCTATTGAAAAAGGCAACCACGATGAAGGTTTTGGTGCGGCACTCCTTTTGTGACACCCACTGACAACCAGCAACCTCCAGCAACCCCTCGCCCACTGGTCGGGGAATGCACGTTTTCCCAACTGTAGGTTGTCAGGGTGTTGCCAACTGGTCTCTAGGCCTGTGTGACTACTGTCATGGTCCTGGGTCTCAGGCCCAGCATTTTTTGTTTTTCCTTTTAGGTTTGGCTTTCTTTGTGTTTCTACGTTTGCTCATTGTTTAGAGTCTTTGGTTGTTATGTTAGTTTTCTTAGTTAATTTTAGGTTATAGGTCTTCTTAGTTACAGACATATATATGAATCCCTGCTCCCTGTGTTGTCTTTCCCGTCTCTGTGTTCCAGTGTCTGTTTGTCTCTTTGTCTTCGTCCCTTGTCTCTTGAGCATTCTACTCTTTTGTCAATCATGGTTAGCCACTTTTATTTTGACAGTCTCATGTTCCCTGTGCTTTTTGTTTGGTTTTACTTCCCTTGTGTCATTAGTTTCATTTGGTTCACCTGTTGTTCCCTGCTGGCTCCACTCGCTTTAATTTCCTTGTGTTTATTTAAGCCCCTAGTTTTTCTCTATTCTTTGTTGCATTGTTGTCTGTGTACCCTCTAGCTGTGTGTGTTCCCCTGTTAGTGTTTTTCCTGTTTTCTCCCACGCTGGTTATTTTGTCTTTAGTTCTGCCATGGTTGAGATTTTTTTTTTTTATTGTATTTTGAGTTTTTTTGTTTTTAAATCTTGTGAGCCTTCAGTAATAAAGCCGTTCGAGTTTAGGTCAGTGTCACATGTCCTGCATTGGAGTCCACCCCTGCCTGCCACACAGCCTAACTATGACAACTGGGGCCTAAACGAAAAAGATTTGGGTAGTTAAAGAACCAAAATCAAGGTCACTGTAACCTCATAAAACTACGTTTTTGCCATAACTCAACCCATAAATGGAAAACCTGCAGTAAATGAAACAGTCTCTGGAACAAATATTCAGTTCGGCTTAAGGATAAAGTCTAAGGTCACTGTGACCTTAAAAAACTTGAGAATGTGCTAATTATAACAAAATGTAATGCAAATCTCCAATAGAAGGAAAAAATGGAGTGATGACATTTTATATCTACAGGAAAAGGTCAAAAGTCAAGTCTGGGCAGACACTGATGAAAACTCACTTGACTGGATGGCAAACAACCGGGAGGTAATTCCCCTTTTGTTATAACTGTAGCTGCTCATAGTTAAATAATAAAGGTAAGTGGCTGTGAAAAAAGCAAACATATAGCTCCTTCTGTTCCTACCCATTACCATTTAGCATGGGGGGTGGGGGCACATTTGGTTCATCCATGCAATGATATTTTGTCCCTGGTCTGCAAACACACACACACACACACACACAGTCGCATACACACTACCCCTGTGGGCCATTTCTGATGTTACAGTGGCAACCAATTAGCTTTGACATGACAGCTTAGGAAACTCTGACTCCACACTGACATCTCATCTTTCTGCCCAGGAGGGGGGATTCTGTGCATGCCATCATAAAACCATCCCTGATCCATCAAGGTGACAGAGCCAGACGTCTGACACTCAGGCAGCAGCTCTGAATAGATCTCTGTCTGATGTTTAGGTCTCAATTTGGATTCAGCCACACAAGTTCGGAGAGGTTTTTAAATCCTCCAAAAGGCAAAAAAGAAAAGAAAAGAAAAAGCCTGGACATTTATCAAAATATTTGCTTGAAGGCCTTTAAAGTATATTGATTTTCCCTAAATGGAGACCTATTATGCTCATTTTCCAGCACTACATTTTTATTTTCATTTATTTGGGTAATTTAGAGTAGCAGGGAAGATTGCTTCTGTATGAAAGTCTTAGCCCGCGTTTGTGAGCACTGCTGCCTGTACTTCATGAGCATGTACATATCAAGAAATCCATGTGCTGATGTGAGCTTAGTATAAATATTAAAATGTTTTTTTTTTTTTTTTAAATGCTGGAAACCTATTTTTTAGAGCACTCTGAAGCCTAAGGTTTGGCGTCATGGGGATTACTTTTACCCCATTTTGAAACTTGCTTGTTTCATATGCACATCTCATATTGCTGATACTGTCTGTTCAACTGTGTACTCTGCTATATGTGCTGCAGACAGTGCTGAGATTATTGTAAACAATGAAGTGGAAGCCACTCTGCTGGACCATTACCTTGCAGTGCGCAGTGCTCTTTTGCTTAAGCGAGTAGCTCCTTAGAAGGCAATTAAAATTTTCCTAGTTATGCAATCCGCGGAGGTGTAAACTGACTGACAATCATCCCTGTGAGTTTAATAGATTTTAAGTTGGTTGCTCCATAATTGAAGATTTATGACACTGGTAGCTTATATTGGCGTTTAGTACAGTATATAAACTATGCAGTCAAATAAAACCACAATAGGAATAATGTGCAGTAGTCCTGCTTAATTTGCACATGCTATCACACTGTTTTAGACATTGTATTTTTGTATTATATTTTTATGTATTTGTAGCAAATATTTATTTTTTTAATTGCTTAGTTTAGTTTTTGTACTTACCCCACACTATAAGCCAAATTTCTCCTCTGGAATAATAAAACTATCAAATTGAACTGAACTAAAATGAGTATCAACAGAATGACATTAGTTTATTAGGGTTTAGGCTTCATATTTCTCTGCAATTTTTTTTCCTATCATTTGCCTGTCCTTTTATTGTCAAATATAGCAGCTGTAGACCATAATCAAACAAAAAATTCACCTGCAGGGTCCCACAGACGTGATATAATGAGTTGCCATCAAGATCCAGTTTGGCAATGTCTGTCAGTGTGTCCAGAGCATTGTTGGTTCGTGCTTTACCCCTCCGAGTGATGCCAGGGTCTGCTGTGGGCTGAATTGGTGGTTGGGGTTGCCATACTCCAACGTCTGTGCCATTACCAAAGGCCTGGATGGCGTTGCCTACAAGAAAAGAGTAAAAAAAAAAGTATTGATCTTTTCTGACTTTGATACATTCATAGATTATTCTTAGTTAGGATCTGTCTTCTGTATTTGGAAATAAATGCAAGTAGCATGACCCTAAACATTTTATTAGTGTCCAGCTAAAAGCTGCTGCTAATTGATACTTTCAGTAATTGAGGAGGAACAGAAATGACACGACCTTGTTTAAGAGCCTCTTTAAAAGCAGTGGCTGAATATAAAATCTGTGATTTACAAAACAGTGCAAAACACCAAAACCTTAAAGATAATTTCTATGATCTCATTATGTCATCATTAACTTGACATTTAATGTAAGGAACTTTTCTACTAGCAAAATAGAACGTGTGTTATCATTTTGATCATTTAAAAAATGATTAGGGATAAAATTAAAATTATGATATTACTGAATGACACTAATATCATAGCTCTAAATTAAGGAGTCTCTCTATGCTGTATCTGTTATACACTAGATTGTCTCATTTGTCTTCACACGTATCTGAACTTGAGGAGCATCCCATTCTTAATCCATAGGGTTTAATATGATGTCAGCCCACCCTTTGCAGCTATAATAGCTTCAATTACTCTGGATAGGTTTTCCACAAGGTTTAGGAGTGTGTTTATGGGAATCTTTGACCATTCTTCCAGAAGCACATTTGTGAGAATAGACACTGATGTGGGACCAGAAGGCCTGGCTCACAGTCTCCACTCTAATTCATTCCAAAGGTGTTCTGTCAGGTTGAGGTCAGGACTCTGTGTGCAGGCCAATCAAGTTCTTCCACATCAAACCTTCTCATCCATGTCTTTATGGACCTTGCTTTGTGCACTGGTACGCAGTCGCGTCAGAACAGGAAGGGGCCATCCCCAAACATTAAGAGTTCCGTTCATTGGAGCTAAGGGCCTGAGCACAACTCCTGAAAAACAACCCCGCTTCATAATCCCCCCTCCATTTACACTTGGCACAATGCAGTCAGACCAGTACTGTTCTCCCATCACCAAGACTCATCGATCAGACTGCAAGATGAAAAAGTGTGATTTGTCACCCCAGAGAACACATCTCCCCAGCTTTAGAGTCCGGCGGTGGCGTGTTTTACATCACTGCACTTTTTTTTTGTTGGCATCCTATCACAGTACCATGCTGGAATTCACTGAGCTCCTTAGAGTGACCCATTCTTTCAGAAATGTTGGTAGAAGAAGTCTGCATGCCTCGGTGTTGGATTTTGTTTTCCTGTGGCCATGGAAGTGATGGGAACATCTGAATTCAATGATTTGGATGGGTGAGTGAATACTTTTAAATTTGGAGTCTTTTTTTCTTTTTTCAAGGGAAAAAAAATCTTGACAGGTAGTCTGGTCATGTAGCTGGAGCAAGTTTTAAACTGAAATACCATTTGTCCCATCAGCTACAGGTTGAGGTCGGCTGGTATTCTTTTAATATATCATTGGCCCTTTTGTGTGTGTGTGTGCGTGCGTGCATGCATATGTGTGTGTGCACGTGTGCATACATCCCCATATTCATGCATATGATCTTTCTCAAATCCAATGTGGTGAGCTTAACTCATTATATGAGAGATTTTTTTTTGACAAAACAGTAACCAGGAAACTGCACCTCAGTGAAAGCCAGAATCTAGACCCCTAAATAAGGACAAAGAGGCTAGCACAAACCAAACTAGGCAGTGACGTGAGTCCAAACATCACAACACAGGATGGTGATAAGAATCCAGGTGTCTGCATCCTGTATCAAAGGGGAAGAAGTGGTGAACATCTTTGTGCCAAGGCAGAAACATGCCCTCGCCAAGACAGAGGCCAAGAGCACAACCCAGTCCCACCCAGGCAGCACGGACACCCAGAAAGAGGAGCCCAAAGCACCACATGAGCCGAGGGACAGCGAACAAACCCAAAGCCCAGGAAGGACACCAGCCAGCACAGCCTGGGCGCCCAGGCACAGCCCCAGGACTACCAGACCCACAGGATGCCCACATGTTCAGTAAGCTGCAGTTGAAAACATCTGTGTGCAAGTGTATCCATTCAGTAGGTCATTCAGTGAATCCAGCTCATTCAAAACGCAAACCGTATACAGATGTACTAATGCTGGATGTGAAATTATTTGGATAATATCTTATCAGCTGTCTTGCTATCTGTTTTCCCCCGTGGTGGTTATGTCAAAGTGAGTGGCTAATAAAAGTCAGGTTTCTGTTTAATTATTGCTCTTCTATGCTCCTCAGGCTCATATCAGTTGTTTGTCATTAAGGTAGCGAAGCACTGACAGGCTTTGTTCAGTGAGTGTGTTGTACTGGTGGTGGTGGTGTGTGTGTGTGTATGTATGCGATGTAACATATTAGCACTGCATCTTGGGCTAATCTCAGCAGATATTTGTGTATTAGAGTGACACTGTCCAAAGAAATTTTAAATTTGATACATATCTACATAATGTATCTGATTTTCAGTCTATGACCAGTGTCTGATAACTGCATTTAAATCTCAGATCTGCTACAATTTACAGCTCAATTTCTAAGCCTGGATAACACACCTGGTTGGTCTGACCATAAGCAGAGAAGAAAAATCCAAAGTTGGAAGACAACTTATGTCTGCAGGATGAGTGACTGTGGGCACTTACGTAGACATCGATTGTTGGTGAACAGCTCAACAAATTTATCACAGTCTGGCTTGCTGTTCCCACTGCCATTGCAGTCACACCATGGTGACAGGCTAATTCCAAACGATCGCACATAATTGGGTGTCATCACTGTACCTGCAGCATAAAACAGAGGCACATCATTGTACATCAGGTAGATTTGAGGCTGTGCATACTTAAATAGAAATGTGGGTAAGCACATTCTCCATTATAAGTAACCTTTAACCCATTTCCAAGTTTTACAAAAGTTGGATTAAATTAAAAGATGCTAAATTAGAGAGAAACTCTGTCTCGACACTGACACTTGACATTGAAAATCTGCTGCATCAAGATTATGAGACTCATTGCCTGGTACAGTATCCTCATTATGTGGCGTGGCCAATGACTTTTCCTTTTCAAGAGCGACCACATTATTCAAACAAGTGCTAATGTCACTGCAGGTGACACATAGCAGCTCTGAAGAGAGCTGTGACAAGTGTTTTCAGGGCTGCTGACGCTTAACACCCATTGTGAGTCCACAGTTATGACCTAACTGGGGCACATTGTACTCTGTGGACAAAACAGCCAGATTAAACTATTCTTGGCTATTTTTTTTTTTTTCATCTTAATGAAACTGAATCAAATGTTGATTTGTTTAGGGATCATTGGGGTTGAGCGGGTTCACACTTATTAGATCTGCAAGTACATGCAGATTTTTGTGTGTGAAGGCAGAAATGAGTGGTTAAACTCGGGGGGGCCCATTAGAGGGTGTAAACTGTGTGAAGCACGATATGAATGGTGCAGATTAAAATGTCTGCCTGTTGAGTTTGCAATTGGTCACTGTTGCCCTGCGTTCAAATCTCATTACAAAAACTCAGTGGGACATCATTTTTCCTTTCTACATAATTAAACCTGCTGATGGAAAAAAAGAGCCTGAATTAAGTACTTTTCTGCACAGTGTTTTGGCATATGAAATGGGATGCCTTGTACACGCAACAGATTTGAAATTTATTGACTGTGAACTCAGGTAGCTTGCCACTTTAACCTGGTCCCTTAGGCTCTGATTGGAAAATGCATGCTAAACTTACAGGGTGCAGGTCAACATACTAGATGCAAAGAGGCAAAGAAGTGGTGCTTATATAAAATGTAATTTATAATACCATATATTAATATACCATAATATATATTCACATCACTTTTTTCATGCTTTTATTGGGTTTCTGTTGGCTTGTGGTTTAAGGCTATATATTTTA
>VUQJ01043852.1:64224-81483 GCA_015108635.1 Andinoacara biseriatus
TTTGGGGCCAAAAGGGGGGGGGGGGGGGGCTAAGCTCTCTGCCTATGTATTTATTTATTAATCATTTACTTTTCTAAAAGGATTCAGGAGATTTTAGGTTAACCATATTAGAAATACATTGTAATGCTTTTACTATGTATTTCTTTAACTTTCTTTGTATTTACTCTGCACCCTCAACAATTAAGAAAAGCTTACATTTTTCACATTTCTTCCAACAGTAACAAATAGTTTACACTTTTAGAATCTATTATTTGTCACATACATAAATGCAGTGAAATTCAGTCTCTGCATTTATCCCATCACACATGGAGTATGTAGCACACAGCACAATGTAGAGCAGGGGGCAGCTAGCAAGTGCCCGGGGAGCAACCTGGGGGTTTAGAGCCTTGCTCAGGGGCCGACAGTAACGCTAAACTGGAGATTCTAACCAGGGTCCTCTCGGTGATAAACCGGCTTCCTCACCTCCAGGCCACCACTCCAGGCTATGATCAGCTGCTGCTGCTGCTCTCTTCTTCCTCTCCTTCCTTCTTTTACATCTTTCTCTATCTGAGTAAAGTTGCCGCTCATTCTTTGCTCTCCCTGGAAATACAGCAGCTATTCCTCTAGCTAGCAGACACACTGTGTGACAAACTGCACACACTTTTTGTGCTGATATTTGCTGAGCATTTAGAAACTTTGCACTTAAAATTACTTGCCGCACATTACTCTCTATGGTCGCTCCACTGTAGGCCTCGCTCAATGCTGAATACCGCGAGCACAACTTACGGACATCGGTAGAGAAAGCGGGTTGGGTGATACCAAGTTTTTGAGGGGCGGGGTTACACCAAATGATTAAACATGTTAGTATTTTACCCAAAATTAATAATGAATAAAGAAAATTAACATGTTATTCATGTAAGATGTTTTTTGTATTGGATATTTAATATTTGTACATATACATCATCTCTTTCTCATGATGTCTTTCTCCCCCTCCAGCACTACTTTATCTCCTCCCTAATTTCCACCTCATCCTCTTCCTCATCCTCATTCTCATCACCTCAAACTTCATCTCCTGAACGGAAGTCAGAAAAACACATTTATTCTCAATATTGTTGCAATTCCTTACTGTCAGCAGATTAGGCATGCGACCCTCCAGTTTCTGGACAGCTGGCAATGAGCTCGCTAAATGACAACAGCAGCTGGTTATAAGCTAATTACATGCCAGCTAATGTTAGGCTCGAGTGTCCTAAAAATTACTTTCCCTCTGATAAACAGTTTTTTTTTACTTTTTAACACTATACGAAAGTTTATTCGCCAAGTGTCCAAAAAGAGTAGATCCACTTCAAAGAGAGTTTCACTAAAACCCGATAACGGCAGCTAACAGCGGCAAAAACAGCAGCAATTACTGACAGAAAAGTTGAGGATATTCTCAGCAACTCACTATCGCTGTCAATGAACAGAAGTGAACGTCACTGATTTGTTGACTCATATCGGACACCTTTCACTAAGTTTTACAGCCTCCTTCAGAGTAAATAGATGTTGACATCTGTCATACTGACAGCTGAGGGAAACAGCGGACTGACAGCCTGCACTGACTACAGATGAACAGTGGCCAGAGTTGTTTGTCCTACAACAGCCACCTTAGCTAGGATTATGCATTTAAACTGGGAGGAGGAAAAAAGAAAAACAGAATTCAGTTGACTGCAATCTATTGACACCTAGTGGTGATATTTTTTGAAACTGTAGCTTTAAAATTTGAATAGTACATACAATGAGCTTAAAAGTTTATACACTGGATCATAACAAATACCTCTTGACTGAAAAATTACTCCAGTTTCTGACAACATTAAAAAACGATTTGATAACGTGTATTATACTCACATTAGATCAGACTGGAAGACTTCAGCTTGTGCGGTTGCTTTGTCATCAGTATTCCCTTCTGCTTGTGGCCTATGACAACCTCCGTCATACAAATTACACCCTCTGATGCGTCAAAGAGCACAGTGACAAGCCCCCCTCTGACTCTTACCAACTGCCAGTATTTCTAGACTTGGATTGACACTTTAAATGAAATAACCATTGAACAAGTAGAGAAGACGCAATCTTTGTCTTCACAGAGGCATCTGTACTCACTGAGTGTTAGACAACAAAGAGCCATAGGGGGCCTTCTTGGGTGTCAGTGGGGGTTTTAGTGGTGTGGGGGAGTAAGACGCTCTGCTGAGAAATGTCACTTCTCTGTATCTAGTGTTTTATACCAGAAATGCAGCCACTGTGACTTTGAGTGTCGTCAGGAGATGAGATGGCTCTGCTTTGTATATTTTCAGTGTGTTGAGTTCATAGTAGTAAAAAGAAGAAGGAGGAGAAGGAGTGGGGTGTGTATGGATAACTGTGGGGACAACAGTGCTTGATAGATTTACTGGAGAGTAGGTTAGAGCGGTATGACTAAAACCATAATTTGTGGACCTGCAATGCAGTTGCATCTAAACATAAAGACATCAGCAAGTGCAAAGACTCAGGCTCAGTATACGTCTCCTATGAGGTGGCTGATGATTACATCACCAGTTTGAACTGCTTTCTGAGTCACGAGCAGTTAACAGCCCTTACTTGTTAAGACTTGGATGTAACAGGATCTTTCTCTTGTAATAAACACTGTCGCCATTCTTCAGTCTTGGTGTATGTGCATTATATGTTTCCTATCACTTAGCTGGGGAAAAGTAACAGCAGGATGTTTACACCACACACTGTCATGAGCAAATTCAATCTGCAGCCAACTGATTGAGCAATTTGCTCAGCAATTGAGCACAATAGGCCATTGGCGTGCAGGAATGCTAATGTATATCACACACCCAGGAGTAACAAGGAGTTGTATAAAACAAGTGAGAGGTTGTATTTTATCAGTAATGATGCAGGTGGTTGGTAAACACTGCTGAAATGAGACCGCATTTATTTTATTTATTTTGGATAACTAATACATAACATGTTGATCTACAATGTTCATTTTTGATTGTATTCACTACAAAATAAATCACTTGAATTCACAACCCACTCTTGTCCCTGGTTTTTGATTTATGTGTTTTGACTGGTTTTTGTGACACTCTATCTCAGATCTGGTACTTGAAAGTAAACTGAGAAGGAAAACAAAGAGAGCTCGGGCAGACAGAAGAGATAGACAGAGCACCAATAAATAAATAAAAATGGTAACATATGCCATCTTTTTAAAGTGAGGTGATAAGCCAAGGCTCAGGTGTGGCAGTGGACAGATGTGGAAAGGCAGGTTTGCTGCGACAGGAAGGAGTGATGTACACAAAGTAAAAATTATGAGGCAAGAAATATATATTTTATGACTTATAAATATCTGTTGTGTTATTTCTATGAGCCAAAAGCTTCAGGCTTCAGACTGCTCTAAACACCTGGCCTCACAGTGTTTTCCTACTTTTCAGTCTGCACGACGTCAGAGAGAGAAGGTATCCTTAACAGGGTTATCTCAGGCACACACCTCTGGATGTGAGCAAAACACCTCCATCCACCTGCTGATCATACTTTCTGTTTGTGAGGAGCAATCAGCAGGAAGAAAGTTGGCTTGGAGAAAAAGGAGCTAAAATTTCAGATGGAAGATGAGCTGAGAGGCTGTGCCGAGGCCCAGTATAAGATAAATAAGGGTTATTAAGTGTGAATCATGCAACGCTAGTCTAGTAAAGTTCAATAATAAAAAATACGGAGCTGGTAATGAGTTCACTTTAAACTGCTTGCGAAACTTACATGGTTTATGAATGCTAAAATATGCTTTTAATTCTGAGAGTCAGCATTTTTTCAGTAACGCTGCACAATCACAACTCCTAAATAACTTTAAAAGTAGATTATTTAAAGTGCGGGAATGTGTGTGAGACTTTACAGGAAATAACTTTGAAAGCATTTTTAAAGAGCCTCTGCAAGGCAAACCCCTGTCATCACTATGGGATGTGGTAAATATGAGTGTAAGCATTGTTCAATAGATATAAGTCAGTTCCTACATAAGTACAGTATTTAATGCAAGAACAACAATCTCGGAGAAGCCCACCGAGGTAAGAGTCGAGCCTTTTAGTGCATATTGTAATTTTTAATTTCTTATCCATTATTTCCAAAGACAAACCGAACAGTTGTGCTGAAATTAAACATACTTTATAATACAAATAAACATGAGAGTCTGAATTTGTGTCCTCAGTCTGAGTCGGATAGAAGGCACTGATGGCTTTCTACTTACGCTGCAGTGTCCACCGGGAGAGTGTAGAGTTTTGATATGAATACTGAGTGGGAAAACAAGAAACAAGACATCCAGGACACAAACACTGGAAGTAAGAATAGGTTATTGGGCGTACACACTCTCTGAAGGGATGAATAATGTAAAATAGGCTGGTTAGTTGTCAAAAGAAACTCCTCATAGATTTTGGGTTACTGCTTTGTTAAAAAAAAAAAAGAAAAAAAAAGAAAGACTTCAACAAGAGTTCAAGGCGAGCTACCTATTTATGAGCTCCTATTAATTTCCAACATTTCTTCTTTTTCCTATTGTATTAATTGTGATTTCAAACAGACAAGAAATGAGAGAATCATTACTGCCTGTAGCCTGACTGGCAATGACAGAAAAGAGTAGCTAAACTAGGTTGTACTTTGATGGGGAGGAATACTGGATGTGCTCCATGGTGTTGTATTATTTAACTGTTTGGGGCATCTGCTGAAATGACCACTGACACTGAGTGGTAGGTGATGCTCTTGCCAGACATGTATTCACATAAATATGTGCCAAGTTGGAAGCAGTTTACAGATGTATCTTGTATTAGTGTAGTCTGAGAGAGAGATGGAGAGAAGAAATTGCAGGAGAAATGTAGAAGAGATGTAAAAGTTAAAAAAAACCACATATACAGTCTAATCGAACATCTTTCAGTGCTGAAATTTCAAAACACTAAATCACTTTTTCCATTTGGAAAACCACATTTGAAATATTCTTTTTCTTTTCTTTTTCTTTTTTTTTGGAAAGGAATAAATACTTTATTTTACATTGGCTATTCAATGTCTGTACCAAAATGGACCAGAGCCACACGGTTACAATTGTCACAAAATCAACATGGCATTAATTCGACCACCTATGACACGGACACCTCTAAATCCACGGCAAGTGGGTTGAGGAGGGGAGAGTCATCTGCGCTCTGGCCTGAACCATCATTTTATATCAAATTAAAAGGCCAGAGACTATGTCCTCCCACCAGAGTGTCAACCCTGCTTGTCAAAACCTAACAAGTCATTTGCTGAAGGTTATTGTTATTGTATGACATTTAATCCAAGTCATGATATTAGCATAATTTTCTGACCTGTCTTCTTAACCTCCAGTCACCTTTAATTGGCCAGAGCTTTTGAATGCCCGTGTTTCGTATTGCACTGTGTGTAAATCTCATTATTGTTATGGCAGTTAGATAGTGCTGCTAGGCATTAAAAAGACAGATTGTCACTGTAAGCAACCAGAGAAATGGCAGTCAAAAAGCACCCATTTGTGAGTTGTTACACCAACCTTAGCGCTTTCAGTGTTTGTTGATCTCAGTGGTAATGTGAGTCCTACAAAGCAACTCTGGTTTGTGTGTACAATGCAGTATAACACACAGGAACAAAAACAAGCTATCAAATGTGTAGCCATTAGGGTTGTCCTTGTGGAGCAGAAGTGATCAGTGATATGTGGACCCTGCAGCACCTTGCTGAGTGTGAACTGTGTGCTCCTGTCTTCTTTCAGTAATGGTGTCTTGGAGATGACCCATGGTTGAATGGTCAGCTGCGGAGGTTGTCAGTTATGCTGACAGTCAGGGTGCAAGATATGTTTTAAAGAGTTATTACTTCCTATGGACTGCATAGTTTTGGCAACATGGATACTTGAAGACCCAAATATTTAATAAAAGAGGAACAAAGGAATGTGACCATCCATAAATTTTGCATTAAATCATGATTTTCAGCCCTCCCAGCAAGTTGAAAGGTCTGTGCTTAAATTCAGTTTATGTTATGCCAGTTCCATGTAATGCATTATGTATACTAGTCTATGTACAGTACTGTGTAAAGGTCATAGCCACCCCTTATTCCTTCATAATTTGAAAGCCAATATTTTTGTATGACCACCTTTGTACTTTAATGTAGCCAGAACTCGCTTTCTTGCTTTCTCTTTCTCAAACTTTCTCAGAATTTTGGGAAAAGTATTCTTCAGGAATAGTTCTGCAGGTTTCTTGGAGGACGTTCAGAGCTCTTATTTGGATGTTGGCTGCCTTTTGTTCTGTTGTCTGCCACACTGCTTCAAAAATGTTGAGGTCTGGGGCTCTGGGTAGGCCAGTTCATGACTGATGTGTGTGTGTGTGTGTTTTAATCGAGGTATGCTTTTCCTGCATTGGCAGTGTGTTTGGTATAATTGTCATGCTGAAAAATGAAGCTGCCAATCAGACTCTTTCGCGACCAAATAGCAAAGGGTAGCCAGAGAGTGATGAGTGTGCAGCATTTCACACTCTAATTTAACTTCATGTGGCCACCATACTTATGCAATAGCAATTACTCTCAATTCTACTTGAATTTCTTGATGACATATTAAAGAAGCAAACTAGAGTCTAAACCTAATTTGTTCAGCATTACAATCCTGGCAGTAATGGGTAAATGCATACTGTGAGTGTTAATGTTCAATTTTGATGTAATGATCCCATTTTCCAAAGAACAGCACTACAGATGTACCACTCAAGAATTTCATGCAAATATATACCATAACAAGTGTACTGTAAGTTCCCCACATGCACCACATATGTCACTTAGATTCCTTTAAGTAAATGTCCTCATTGTCCTACATTTCCATGACATCTTTCCCAATAGGAGAGAGATGTAAAAGTTGTATGAAATCAGACGTGAATGTTCAGATTGAGGCCATATTGCCATGTCTTACATAAGCTGGAGCCTATATGACAGTGATGTAAATTGAAATGTAAAACGTCAGATTTGCAGTGCTTTTATTTCTGTTCATTCGAGTGTTAAAATAGATGAGTCATGTATAAAGGAAAGAAGAACCCTGGAAAAATGCAACTGATCCTACATTATGAATATAAACCAGTTACAATCAAGAGAAGAAATAAAAATATATATATATCTTGAACAGGGTAAAAACTTTTACATAAAAAAAAAAGATATTTTGGCAACTAGAAGCATTGTTTAGACTCTTAAGTTATCCTTGGAGCATAACACTGAAACATTAATGTCACGTTTATGTGAGTATGATATCTGCAGTAGTAACATTTAACTTTTCCTACACACTGAATACTTTAACTTCCTTTCATAAATGTTGAGCCAGATTGTGATTTTTTTCCCCTTTTTTTTATCCTCTCATCATTTTTATTTGCCAACCAGCCTCGAAATAACCTCGGTAGACAACTGCACCATGTCAGCATCTCTCGCTCTCTTTTTGTAGCCTCAGGCTGGCAGCATTTGACGGAAATGTTCCTAATATGGGAACACAATGGCAACCTTTGTGCTCTCATCCATTACTGACTAACAGAAGACAGTTTTCAAGCAAAAAGGAGCTAATTGAAGAAAAAAAAAATCATATTTTTTGCAATGAAAATTCAGCACATTTATGTAAATGGGTGGCACAGTGGTCCAGTGGTTCACACTGTCCCTTCACGGCAAGAAGATCCTACGTTTGAATCCATCAGTTTACATATTCTCCCATTGCCAGCAGGGGTTCTCAGGCTTCCTCCCACAGTCCAAAGGCGTGCTTGTTAAGTTAATTGTTGATTTGAAAGTGGCCTTAGGTGTGAATGGTTGTCTGTCTTCCTGTGTTAGCCCTGTGATATACTGGCAACCTGGCTCTAGCCCCATGACAGCTTAGATAGGCTCCAGGCCCACTGTGACCCTGAATTGGATAAACGGAAGAAAACTGAAGGATTTACATAAGTTCAATGTTATCGCTCAGTTCTGAGTGAGCTAGCACATATATTTTTAAGAATTGTCTATAAACAGAAGGAAGCAGGACACACTAAGCGTGATAATAAAATACTTTTGAGTATGTGCCAAGCAAATAAATAAATGAAAGATGTTTGAATATTTAATGAGTTAAATGTAAGTAAGTCTCCAGCTTTGTTGTACTTTGCCCTAGAGCTGCAAGTATGCAAATGAGTATGTGCGTCCTAATTATTGGCTCTGCATCATAGCATTATTTACTGTTTCACTGGTATTATTCAAAAGCCACTCAACTGACGCGCAATACATGTATATAGGTTAAATGTGTTGATCATATGTTTTAGAGGTTGGATGTTTTATGTGAATATATGGACACATGAAACACCACAGATAAGATCTACAATATCTGTTTGAGTCTTTATATGAAGGAACAATTATACTTGACACAAATTTCACAGCACAGCCAGTGGCTCTGTTGATCTAGTGTGGATAAAAATTTAGGTTTACGACTTTTTTGGCAGCATCAGTAATGTCACTACTGTAAAACGACACCGCAACCATTATTTACACTGACCATTCCAAGCATTTCAGGTGCATCAATGCAAGACGCAATTGAGATTCATTAAAAACTGGTTGCTAAAGTTTGACATGTTCTAAGCAGATGTTAAAAAGGGCATAAAATTTACTCGTCCCAAGTGAACTTGCAGTATGTCAGTAAGCGGTCTGTTAAAGCAGCCTCAACCAGGTCTGTCCACTGAGATAACAGCGGCTAAAGTTACCCTGAAATTGCACTGAAATTAGCTGTAGTTCAGCCTGAAGTGACAAGAGGAAGTGTCACCAGCTACACTATAACACATGTAGTCACTGAGCTGTGTGCTCAGTGCAGGTGAGGAATTATTTGAGTCTATTCATGGCAGTTATCCATGTGTTTTAGTTTGTAAATGAACTGCAACATTTTTTAAATATTCTTTCTAAAAAAATTTTTTATTATAGATTTGCAAAACAGCTTCATATATATTATTATCAAACTCTGGACTTCAGCCATTTTCTTGGGGAATCCAAGGCAGATTTTGAACCATATTTGTATTCTGAGTAGCTGCAACTTTAAATTTCAGTGTATTCCATCCCATCTGTAATTTACTTTGATATGGACACTTCAAATGTATAAAGGGGGTCACTGACCATATAGTTCTACTAAACCAGATTTAACCATGGAAAACCAAAAGGAAATTCACTACCGATTAAGCATCAGCCAGGTATCTTGCAACAAAATGTTTGATGTTTCACATCACTAGGTGTGGGAACAGTAGTAGAAATTTAAAAAAAAAGTGAATGCACAAGATGATTCAGGTTACATGGTTAGCAGTAGCGTGTCGTGTCGAGCAAACTTTGTGTAATGCTCAACTGCTGCAAAAATGTGCAATTTAAATGAAAGGACACACATTGCTTCAGGGTCTACTGAGAGGTGACTCACATGATACGGCATCTGGAGGAGAAAAAAAATAATAACCCTTGATAACTTAGAAGTAAGGAATACCAATGAGTGACCTCAAAGATATTTGTCATTGGCAAGAATAAGCCCATCTGTTTGCTAAGCAGGTATAAAGGCTTCACTTGCAAATTTCTTCCTGTTCACGGTTGCTGAAGCAGAAAGCAAATGGCTATGCCTTGACATATAGAGCAATTTTCTTACAGAATCCATTGTGTTATTGTTGTAATGCAATTTGAATCATTTTATGAGGACTCTTTCAGCAGTCTCAGCTTATGTATATGTGCAATGTGCCGGCAAAATAATCATTTGGATATCATTACCTTCTGAGAGAGATAACGGCATTTAAGCCTTATGATGCCCATCCAGTGCTGCTATATGCCCAACAGAACTCAGGCACGACTGTGGATCTTTTGCTTTATCCATTGTGATTTAATGAAAATATTTATGCATTTTGAGCACTTTTTTACTCAGAGGAACATCTACATTTGTGGGGCAGGAGGAAAGACGGGTAACTCAGTGCAACTGAAAGGTCTCTAAAGTAACCGAAGATGCAGCAAGATTTTGTAGCCAATTATTGACAGTAGAGGTTGGGGAACCCTTGCACAGGTCATGGAATCTTATTTGAAATGGCTTCATTATAAGTCTAGAAAAACGTTGATCTTGCAGGCTGCCTTGTCAGTGCTGTCATCGATTGCAAGGCGTACATGCATTCAGTTTGCATTCTGTTTGTCTTCCTACATCTTGGTTCCTCGCCTCCCACACAACCTCTCATCTCCTCCCAGGAAGTATGGCTCTAATGAGGGGTGGAAAATATATTGCAGAAGGAGGAGATTTGTGCAGAACCAAGATGAGACTTTAAAGAAAAAAATGTTTCTTCATGTGAATATCTGCAGTGATTTCATATCAAGTTGCTCTAGTGGTAAGCCAGTTAAGGCTTAATCATGTTTAATCATTCCCAGCTGATTTAAAATACAGAAGGCATCTAATTTAAAAAAAAAGTATCATAAAATCTATTGTGAACTTGCATTATGGATGAGGTATTATAGGGAGGAAAAAGGCTTCATATATTTCAAGGGTTACGATGACGTCTTTACACTCTGCTATGCATGTTTTCTAGGACATATACATATTTGATGTATAGCAACTGCAAAAAAAAAAGACTTTAAAGCAGCTATTGTCTGTGAGCTATAGGCTTTACTGTTACACTACAATATGCTGTATTTAGGTCAAGCAGCTTGTACTGTATGTGGTGAAGGCCAATGCATGTGAAGATACTTATTGAAAAGTTACTTCACTGTTTCCTCTTACAAAACTGCTATGACGGATGTCAAAATATTGGGACAGTCAGTATGATTGCAGGTAAACATCAGTTCTTGAGTAACAAAGGAAAGCAGAGGTAGCAGTGATGGAATGACAGATGGAAATACCCCAAAGAGAACAAGCCTTAGACTGTCAGAAAATTAAAAATGCTCATAACAGATACTTGGGTGAATAATTTCTTTTGTGAGGCAACACTAATGTCTACATATGAGCATGGAATGAAAGATGTGTTAATTATCCTGTATTTCAGTGTAGGGGATGTCACCTTAACAAATTCCTCAGCAAGAATCAATTCCCATCAGTCGTGTTAGTGGATTTATTTGCTCTTCATCCTGCCAAACATAAGTCTTTTATTTCACTTCACTGCCACATGCAACCAATCCACACACTTTTTTTTTCTTTTTTTTTTTATCTTGCACAATCACAGGGTTTTCTGAGATTTCCGCTGAGAAAAAGCAGGAAGTAATACAGATCTGCTGTTCTACGCAAGGAAATGTGCCATAGCATCTGCTATCTGTTTTGCTTTTTAATCTGATCTGGTTACGTAGTATTTTTCTGCTCTACCCTAAGTCCTATTTACTTGAATTTCAAGATTTAGACTGATAGCATGCTTCTGCCTGTGCTTGGAGCTGAAGTCAGGACATGATTAGGCTAGCTTAAGGTAAGATTGGCAGCTAGAAAAAATAAAAATAAATAAAAATCTTTTGACATATTAAAAAAAGACCTATACAAATACCTCCATCAACACAACATTTACTCAATTTCTTCAAGAGATTTGAACATGAAAGACCAATTGAAATTTCTATAGACTTGCAGGAGTATAGAATGGGCTAATTGGGGACAGCAAGAACTGTGATTGGTTGCCCATATTTTCCCACACATGTTACAGGAAATAAGGAATTAATAGCAAAATCAAACAGATTGACAGATAAAAAGGCAGGGCCATTCACATATGTCATCCAGTTAAAAAATCTTGCTCAAGCTGGCAGACTGAGTACTTGGCAGTAAGTGGGGATAATGCAGATCTGCTGGATATAATTTCTAACTAGATTCTACTAGATTTCTAACTAGAATTAGCCAGCAAAGGGTGTAGAGGCATCTACTATTAAATGGAAAGAGGCATTTCAGACTTTTGCATTCAGCTTTTACATGTATTAATTTAAATCACGTTTCTCCTGTGAAGGGCTGAGGCACACACTGGAGATGAGCTAAAAGTATTCTAACACAGGTGGTACGCTGGCCTAGCCATAGCCTAACAGCAAAAATGTTTTGAGGTCTTGCTTTTTAGATGCTGGGTCACCTCCTGTTTCTATGGAATTCCTCTGCCTGCTGTGGATTCCTGCTACTATTCAAACAATACAGCTCATGATCAACTTTAATCTCTAAATTGCCCATAAGAGTGGATTAAGAGTATTGTACATTCAGGTTTCCTGCTGGGGACTCATACTGGCCTAATAGGACCCCAGGACCTAAAGCAGAAGGAGGTAACTGATGAAAATTGCAAATCAAAGACAGTAATGCAGAAATCACAGTAAGAATACAGTAATATTTTGAAAGCCACAAAAAGTGAATAAGGTGTTTTGCCACTGAGTGTTTTCATGTTATAAGTCTGCTCTTGCATGAGCAGTTCAACAAAATGTGGGTTGAAATATTTTTCTTTTCTTAACCATAGACAGCAAAATGTATAAATGGTTGGTTTTCATTCGTGTCAAATTAGGATTTTGGGAGTTCCTGAAAATTTTAGGTTTTGAACATGAGGGGTTTGGCTTCTTTCCAATCATTAGCTGCATATATACTGTTTTAATGCAGCAATGCATACAGGAGTATGTGAATATACAGCTTATGTGACTGACTAAGTATGAAAATCCATCTCCTGCATACAGAAATACCTCACGATTCTATGTGAACAAAAAAATTATCCGCACATATGGAAATCAGATCACTGTTGACACATTCAGAGTGAAATATTGAGGCCTTCCTCACTGGGACTCCTTTATAGTGCATCTGATATATTCACTTATCAGTTTCAGAAAATATCATTGAACATCAACTAAGATAAATTCTTTTTCTTTTGGGCTGAATTATGAACGAATCTCATTAGCAATGTTCAAATGCAATTTCCTGTTCTTTCATATCACTTCAAAACTGTGCTGAAGTTGGGATTTTACATAATTTAGCAGCAAAATCAAGTGAGATCTGTGTTTCCATGTGTATACCAAAGTTTTCCATTTACAAAGGCTGGCTTGGATGGACTAGAGGGAATTGTTAGGTTAAAGATTGTCAAAGTTGTCTTTTCCCCCGCACTTCTTCAATCACATCTATAAGTAAATCCATGCGTTCACACAGCCAGCCATCCACTTACCTACACAACATGCCCATGTTCATAAGCAAATGCTTAAAATAGGCTTGAACCATCTACACTGGGAAGCAAATTTGCGGATTAGTTCTTCATCACACTGAGTCTCCAGGGTGCAATCATGTCATTCACAGTGGAGCTAATAAATACCAAGCTCATTTCACACCACGTTTCACTTCGATGTTGATGATATTAGAAACATTATCCATTCCTGCCATGTGCTGTATGAGCAGGAAGAAGAGTGTGGGGTTAGTCGATCCGTCAGGTATGTCTTTTCCTGCATATTTAAGAGGAGCGATCGGCAGGAGGGTTAAACTGTGAATTCTATATATAAACAGATGGCATGATAAATAGATGATAAATACAAACAGAAAATAGAAGTGAAGGTTAGCAAGCTGTGGTGTAGTGCAAAAATGCACTCCTTTTAGAAGAAGAAGATGTGGAAAATTATTGCAGGGATAATTTATGATTAAATGGGAAGCAGATGATTTGTGTGTATTCGTTGTGTTGAGAAATCAATCACTTGTAAGGCTCTTTTTATGTCATAATTACCTGGAATATCTTGTTGAATTATCCTTTTTAAGTCCTTTTTAAAATTTTCTGACCCACTCATGCCTGATTACAAAGACATTCCGTCATTTTAGCAGCAGGCCAATTGGAAGAAATGATAGTTAATGCAACAGGTTAACCCCTTAAGTAGTGTGCATGCTTGATCCATTTGTGTAGTGGCTTTGCTCTTGTCTAGATAAATATAGAATTATCGTGGAAATATCTTCTTTGATGAGCCAAATCAACACTGCCAAGGATTTGACATTTAACCACTAGAACATAAGCTTTGATCAGAAATTTAGATGACATTTAATAGAAAATGTTTGAACTGACTGAAAGTAATTGGAAAGTATGTTTTCCCTCCATGTCAGTCAAACACTGTAGGTCAGAGTTGTCAGAGTCTATCTCTGAAAGGGCCACACTGAGAGGAGAGTAATTAAACGTCTGTGTCCAGACTTTAACCCATTTAGATAGAACATGAGAAAAATGTTTTAAATTCCTCAGCAAATGCATACAATGTTCTTACTTTAATTAAATAGCAGAATTTATACTTTAATATATACACACTATATTGACAGAGTATTTGCTCATCTGCCTTCACACGCATATGAGTGACATTCCATTTCTAATCCATAGGGTTTAATATGATGCCGGCCCACCCTTTGCAGTTATTACAGCTTAAACTTTGTGAAGGCTTTCTGCAAGGTTTAGGAGTGTTTATAAGGAATTTTTGACCGTTATTTTAGAGGCGCATTTGTGAGGTCGAGCACTGATGTTGGACGAGAAGGTCTGGCTCACAGTCTCCGCTCTAATTCATCCCAGAGGTATTCTCTTGGGTCGAGGTCAGGGCTCTGTGCAGGCCAGCCAAGTTCTTCCATACCAAAGCTCATCCATGTCTTTATGGACCTACTTTGTGCACTGATGTGCAGTCATGTTGGAACAGGAAGGGGCCATCCCCAAACTGTTCATCATGAAATTGTCCAAAATGTCTTGGCATGCTGAAGCATTAAGAGTTCCTTTCACTGGAATTAAGAAGCTGAGCCTCCTGAAAAACAACCCCACACCGTATTTTACATGGCCTACCACTTTGTGTCTGAATGAATGTTATTGCTTCAACTTTATTATAACACCAGTAATTTCACAAATGGACTTGGAACACCTGAATTTAATAATCTGGATGAGCGAGTGAGTACTTTTGGAAATACAGCGTACTTTAATTTTACTTGCTTAAATTGAGTTTTCTGTACATTTTGCAAATCAGACACTCACAAACAATGTTTAAGTTCAAGTAATTGATTTTCTAATGTTGTGTGTGTTTAAAGCTTGATTGTGATTATTGAGCTTGATTTTTGTTATTATTATTAATAAATGATTCTGCTTACGTTCCTCATGTTAATAGTTTCACAGCATTAGCATATTTTCTCAGTAAGTAAATTTGACTTACTTGTAGGATTGACAGACAGAAAAGTCTATGTAGCTTAGCACTGAAAGCGCTAAGCTAAGCTGAATCCTGTCTATTAAACAGAGCATGATGATTTTTTTTACATTATGTTAAATAAGCAATTAGCCAAAGTGAGCTGCTTCGTGAAGAGCTGTGCAACTTCATCCAACTCAGTAAGGTGTCTGCAGTTGTATAGAAGAGCGCTTGAAGCTAGCAACATCAAATTAAACAAAGCTTCATTGCAGTTAGATGGAGGGAAAACAATCATTGATTGATTTTTTTTAAATCAAAATATTATTTTCCTTGTGTGCTAGCACTGTAATTAGATATACCTTCTGCAGAATATCTACCATATTTGGTATTCTGTTTGTAACTCCATTTTTAGAAGACTGCCATTATAATGTTTTGTTGATATGATTTATTTGCCAATATTTGCTTTAGACAAATTAACCTCATGCGACAAAAAGAAAAGATAATGACAGCAGACAAAGAACATCTCAATATTGATATTAATTATGTTGCTGTTTGTCCACTTCAGTGTAAAGCAGCAATAATAACATGATGTGGTGTTAAATCAGACAGCTCAATTGCAGTGTTTGGTCAACAGTCTGATATTAAAGTGTCTGTCTTAACAGAAAGTTCTGTCAGGGTTGATCGCTTGTATGGTTGAAAAGAAGTAGCTTCGTTAAGATTTTATCAACACCGTTACTGAGACTTGTAATGACACTCCTCTCCAAATTTTGAATAGGAGCAGATAAAAATGTCACTTTTGTAAGTATTTTATGTTTATTCAGCAGCTGGTATGATAAAGGATACTTACTGTCCTGGGAGCTTCTGAATGGGATTACAGTTAAAAGAGTAGTTGTTTTTAATTCCTCTGTTGAGCCTGAAATCCTTTCACGATAAATTAGCAGACAGCTCTGTGATGCCATGTTAGTCTCTGTTTCGCTTTAGCTTATCTTTTATTAATGAACTGTGGCCCTCTATCTGCTGATGAAGCTGCTGCTGTATCAGTGGATTGCAATGCTTACAACCAACATTAACTGAGTCTCAAGTTAATAACCACAAACTAAGCTTATTAACGAGTGTTACCTTTACTTGAGGTCAAGACCGTCACATAAAGAAACATCACAGTCTGCAGTCTTGCTTGATGCTTACTTCTGCTCTACACAGAGGTGCAATGGATTGCAGCGATTTCAAGGTGAACTGAGTTCAACAGTACATTGGAGAATGCTGGGGTTCTTTGTTTCAAGAAAACCGACCATCAGTTTACTGCTTCCTACCAGTCATTGTCTCCTTAGGAATTAAAATGCTCTCACTTTAACCGTCTGCCTCTTTCTCAGCCAGCAGATGCTGCAGAACAGAGTTTTACCACAGATTTGTTTGTTCTCTTTAAATTTAAAGGCTGTTTTATCCAATTTTGTTTACTCCTTTAAGTTGCTACCCCCTGAGCCATCGTTATAACAAAGCATCGAGATTTAAAAGTTAATGAAGTTGGCATGTACCCACAGAAGACACGCTAACTTTTCTAACTACTGAAGCAAATAGAGTCGCAAAGGGGAATGAGTTATTTTGGCCAACCCTGGCTCCGGAAGTAAAAATCCCATGAATTTATTCAAGGCTCACAGCAGGAGAGTTCTACCGATTGGATCATTAATAAAGCGTTTCTCCAAAAAACAGACAACAAAATAGAAAATGGAAACTCCTGAGGTTGTTTCTGCAAGAAACATAACTGAGTGTAAAATTCTGTTGTGAGGACACTAATGGTGGGGAAAAGCTCAAGTACGTGGAAAACTAAAAACAAATCACTAAAACAACCGTGGAACCAGTAACATTTTTAGTGTCACTATTTATAAAGCAGAACAGTTTGTGACTCTGTGCCAATTATCGTTTGGATATGTTATCAAATAGAGGCAGCAACTGCACCCAAAGAAGGTTATGATATAATTACAGATTATGCATTAAATATTTTAAAGGGGAAGACAACAGAATAATCTGTTTTTATGGATTCAGATGGAAACTGGGTTTGAAAGTAAGTATGCTACACGAACTGCTGATTTTAAATTGACCTTAGCTATTAATATGAGTGTGAAGGGAGTTTGTATTGCCATGATGCCTTGTGATGGCATCATGGCTAAAGTATTTTGGTCTTTGGTCTTGTTTTTTTTTTTTGTTTTT
>VUQJ01043852.1:86855-98417 GCA_015108635.1 Andinoacara biseriatus
AGTACATTCCCATCTCTGTCTTTAATCACTCAACCTGCTTCACATTCTTTCCAGTTCGATGTCTCCGTCTAGCCAATCAATACAAGTTCTTTTCTGCTTCCATAGTGTCCAGCATCATATACATACAGCATCACTATGAACCTTTTCCTTTGCCACTTCTTTCTTATCTGTATGCCTAGATTAACAGTACTCCTCTCTACTTTCTTCATCTCCCTGTTTGGACCATCTTCGTTAACCTATTCTTTTGAATACTTCCCTGTACTTCTTCATTTCACCACCAAGTCCCCTAATCTTCTCTACTGTGTCCAGAGGGTACACCAAATACCTTCTTGGCAGTTTCCCTCACCACTTCAGCTATACTTTTCCATTCATCTGGTAACTCTTCTCTACCACCCAAAGCTTGTCTTAACTCTTCCCTGAACTCTGTGCAACATTCTTCTTGCTTCAACTCCATCATTTAATCCCTGCTTCAGACTTCCTCTTCTTGATTTGATTTTTAAAGCCACCCTAGAGACTACCATTTGATTCTCTCCTGCCACCTTGCAGTCTCCTATCTCTTTTAGATCGCACCTGCTACATAAGATGTGGTCCACATGTGTTCACCTTCTTATAGATCACCCTATGTTCCTCCCCCTACTTGAAGCACATGTTCACCACAGCCATTTTCACAAATTCCATTACCATCTGTCCTTCTCCAATTCTCTCTTTAACACCATACCTACCCAAGACCTACTCATCACTCCTGTTCCATTCACCTACGTGTCCATTGATCCTTCAATCACCACTCTCTCCCAGTTCGTCAGTCTTACTCCAGAATTCATCTTTCTCTTCTAAGTGACATTGAACTTGCAGGGTATATGTAGTGACAACATTCAACACCACCTCTTCAAATTCCAGCTTCAAACTCATGATCCTGTCTGACACGCTCTTCAATTCCACAACACTATTAACATACTCTTCCTTCAACATTACTCCTACCTCATGTCTCTTCCTACCTACACCATGGTAGAACAGCTTGAATCCACCTCCACTGCTCCTGGCCTTTCTTCCTTTCCACCTGGTCTCCTGAGCAGCCTATATATGTCCCTGTATCAGCCAGTTCTCTCCTACATTTAAAGACCCTAACCTCACCTCCACACCATTCATTCACTCTTGCTGCCTCCAAATACGCCTCCTTCCTCTCCTCTTTCTTTGTCCTTAGCTTGTGATCAACGGCAAATGTTACTCTGGACCCTGACCCATCCGATATGTCATTCTTGATGATCCTAAAATTTTGATTTAGTAAAGATTTTACACCAGTTCACCTTCCTGACACAACCTTCCCCATTTACCTGGGCTTGGAACTGGCACTAGGAATACAATGGTTTTGTGGCTCGGTTAAAAGAAAAAAATAATAATTAACTACTTTGAGCTGCTCCTTTATTCACAAGGTGTTATTACCTTCAAACTTTGCCCATTGTGAGATATGTTCATTTTAACCCTCCCTTCTTATTAAGGTACATGAATGTCCCTCTTCTACACTTGTTTCTGATACATTTTTACAGCTTAAGGTGTCTTCCTTAATTTTCAAAGGTAGCTGGCCTGGACGGTTTTCCAAACATGATGGCAGTCATTTTCTAGTTAAGCTTTTAGTTGCTAGATTGGTATGCAAATTCCATGTGTATACTTAATCTGTATGTCTATACTTAATTTAAAAAGAAATATTTTGAATAAAAATGGCTTTTAACATTGTAACATGAAGGGTCTTTTAATGTAAAATCAGAGTCTAATTATTATCAATAGCTGCACCTGCTGCCATGGGCAGAAAAATACAAAATTAGGTGGTAACCTTGGATTAAATCATTAACAAAATTAAGCCCTCTTACATCACCACCTTTTTTAATATAGGAAAGCATATCAAAGTTAACAGTGCTTGGGTCAACCAGCAACACTTTCTGTTTCCTTCAAGAGCAAAGGAAAGGTGGAGACTGCTGATAAGAATAGTAGAATGGCTTAGAAATTACATGCTTTATATTAAAATCCTTTTTTTCCTCTCAGAAACTACTGCTGCCACTTGTGGACCTAAGATGAACCCTTAGCAGCGAGATAATAAGTAAAAATGCTTCACTGGGTTATAAATGTTGACAACTGAAAGAACAGGTAGCAGGCAGCATTTTATGTATTGTTTTAGGTTGCCTATTCTTCTCCAGGTTAATCCAATTAAGATTAAAAACTGAAGATTTATTCAGGGAGTGACGGCAGCCTCGGGTTCAAACAGAGAGCCAAAATATGTGGTTGAATAAATTCATTAAAAGCACATGGCAGAAAAAGAACCAAGAAAAATGTTCAAGGGCAGAAGGAGAATTTTAGACGGAAGAAAAGTGAAGCAGTCCAAAAGTCAAGCAAAAAGTTTTTATTAAGCTATGGGTCTTTAAATTTATTTTGAGACAAAACTTAATAGAAAAGGGACAGGGCTATTTGGAGATTTCTGTATTTCACTTTTACATAGAGATATATTACAAACATCAGCTGACAACACTGCCCGATATATGGTGGTAGTAGTGTTGACATGCGGCCAGGTATATATATTGTTGACCTTTGCGGTAAGACGTTTGTATTTCACAGCTAAAAATGCACCATGGATTAAGGCATTGCTTGTATAATATTAGTACTTTGGGTTTGTACTGAGTCACTGATGGGAGAAAAAAAAGTCCAGTGTCTAATGGATTAACATGCAGCAAAGGAATTGTAGTACCAAAGTTGTTTTTGTCATTTTTCAAAGCAGCACACTGTCTTCTGTTGGAGTGCCTGAACCTGTCAAGTCCCTCAAAGAACAATGCATGTGCCATGTATAATTGTTTGTATGTATGTGCAGGTTTAATTTACTTCAAACTGTAAGTGATTTCTCCTTACCATGGCAGCTGGTGTAACATATAATGAAGAACAACTAGCAGTATATACTCACCTGCCAGTGCTTAATGCACCCAACTGTTATTCCTGGAGATAGCAAAATCTTAAAACTGGAACTGAAAAAACAGAAAAACCTCCAAACTGCTCTGTGTATTTCTTTCTCTAAATTATGGTCTCTAAAATGGGCACAGGACAACAAACCAACAAAAGAAATCAGATCTTCCTAAATGAGAATCGTAGCTTTTCTCCATATTTCATTAACCCTGTAAAGCCTGAACCATGAAATAATTGTCAGAAAATTATGTTTTTCTGAAAATGGAGTGTCTGATAAATTAAAAATAAAAAGAGAGAACATAAATATTAATTTGCATACATATGTTTTGTATTTAAATCACTACCATCCTGTGGCTGCCGTTGGCTCTGGAAGCAGGCTTAACTCTGCTTGTCTTCAATTCCACTGAAATCTGTAGCTCGTTTTCATTTCAGGGGCATGTCTGCTGTTAACAACGGTTTGAGTTTGTCAAGCTGACAGATCAGCAGCTATTTCTGGTTGTTTGTACATGTACATTGTGAATAAACTGCTGTTCCTTGACAGGAAACTGATGGGAGACAAACGTAGACTGTATAAAAGATGGACATAGCTATTGCGACGTCCCCTATTGGTTCCTGAAGTCCTGTTGTCCTGTGACTACTGACTTGTGACTGAGAAGTTCTTAGTCTATGAGTGTGTAGTTTCATACCACAAATCATCCTCCATTTTGATATCTACGAGCTGCCACTGGCTCTGCTTTCACTGCTCTGAGATCAGTTACAAACTGTGCACTACGTCGGGTCCTCTGTGATTTATCATCTATTGCAGATAAGTTTTGTTTTACTAATCACCTTGGCTAACATATTTAATGTAGAGGAGCTGGAATGTAGTGTGAAAAAGTTTTAATTATAACTCCTTTAGCATGTTAGCAAAGAAAGCCCTGATGATGGAGGGGCCCCTCAAATCCTGCCATGTCTGGTTTAATAAAAGAGGCTGGCTGAAAAGGTGCAGACTCAGCCAGCATTTTCAGATTAACATCTATGAGAAATCACTGCATTTGGTAGAAGGACAAAGTGTAAACAGCTATTTTGATAATACATCACCTTCATTTTTTCATTCATTTTTAGTTAATAATTTTAATCCTCCTGTATAGATTGACCTTTAACCTGACCTTGTCACAAGGTGCTCAAAGCCTTTCAATTCAGCTGTGATAGTTTTAAAAATCTCATAAACATATTTAATATATTTTATTTAATGAAGATGTAGATCTGTATTTCTCAGCTCATGAAAAGCAGTTAGTTTAGAAAAATGTGGTCCTCACAGGACAATAACACCATAAAAATGATTTTATAGAACATGATGAATTGCTGTAGATTAAAACAGAATAAAGTATATACTATTTAAAATGAGCTCAAGCTTAAACATCTGCCGCAGTAATATTAATCCATATAACACTGATGGGGAGCTTGTTTCTGCAGAGGAAACAAGCTTACTTTTGATGCTTTATGTACAGTTTGCCAGTAATGCAGTTTCATGCATAGTGGGGTGCGTCCATATTGTTAAAAAAAAAAATCCACCACTATCATTGTCAGCTCATGGTAAATAATTAGATGATAACTATAGAAGTAGTAAAAACTTTTATAATTCCTCAGCCAGGAAGATGGCCTGGAAGAGTGCAGTGCATATATAAAAGAATAAAAGACAGGCAGCACGAAACAGTTTGTTTTAATCTGGTCCAGTTGGACTTATTAGACACTGGAGGAAGACTCTTGTTTTATTGAATGTTATGTAGAACCCGAATAATTACAGAAATAGGCTCGCCTTTGAATCTTAATTTTGACATATAGACCATATCAGTCCAACGTATGATTGAAAATTATTTGTCTCAAACCATCTTAGCAGGCTGTTCATGTATTCAATAGATCTGTTGAATCCAAATGCTGATCTGAAGTTTTTCATATATGTAGCATATAGGGGGTGCCCACCTCCGTGTATATCTCAGCATAGAGTGGCATGACTTTTATCTTACTTAAGAGAAGCTCTGTAATACTTCCTTTTTTTTTCTCTCTTTTTTTTAATTCAAGGTTAAAACCGTTTGTTTTCAACTCCCCCTGTTTCCCGGGTAACACTGCGAATCTGACTGATACCAAGATCAAAGTCACCGCTATTTCATAGTTATCACAAGTTTTTTCTGTAATGAAAATAGAGACCTCGCTATATTCATGCACACAACAGTCTAAGAGCCTGCAAAACCCAAAATGCCATTTTCTAGCTCTATATGGGAGGTATTGCATAAATTAATTATTTATGTTTCTTCATCTCTTATTTTTTTTTCTTTGTAACTTTAGCATCCTCCTACATGATATTTTGACATTATGTAAATGAAATTGTTAAGCCCCTAGCTGCTTATATGCAGCCTTTGGCCAATGCCTTATTTCCACACTAATGTCAGCACTGCCTCATTTCCAGCTTGTGTTCTCTTCCCCAGAGTTTAAAATGTTCCCTGCAACTGCTCACCTCACCTGTAGGCATCTTCAGCCTTGCCTCTTTGAAGCGTTGTTCAGTTCCCCTTTGGTCCTCCTTCACTAAAACACTTCTAGCACAAAGCCTGAGGCCAAGTCAAAGGTCAGGAACTCTGAAATTGACAACTCTCAGTCCTAACCACTTAGATGAGATTCAGTCATTGTTTCTATCTGTGAATTTTAGTTTTGATGATAGTAAACCTTAAGTAGAAAGTAAATTATGTATTCTTCAGTAGTCATTGTTGCTGCGTTTCATGGATATAAAACACAACAACAACCGTCCTATTTAACTGTATAGATGTGTTAAGATGTTGTCAAATCAGCTCCGCAATGCAGAATCTGATTCAGGCAGGTTGATGTGAGGCCATGCATTTTAAAAAACTCAGATCAGACCCTTGTGAGGAGTACTGACTGTTCCAACTCCACTGGAGCCCAACAGGTTCCCCGAGGGGACCTTGGAAAACAAAATTTGGTAAGCGAAAGGTCTGTGCTTCATTCTGGCACGTGGACACATCACACTTCACTGTGTGTGAAATGTTGAGTTTAAAAGTATGGTTGATTTGTTGGAGAGGGCCAAAAGACTAGAGAGAATTGCCGTGAGCAATTAAGAAGATCTGAGTCAGACCGTGCTATTTCTGCTCGTGTTTTCACAGAATAGTCATTAGTCAATGCCCTCATGGTGTGAAAACACAAAGATAAATGGCCAAATAGTTGGACAGACAGACCTCTTTCTGCCACTTTCACAATAATAATTAATTAAATATTCTGAAATTGGAATTGCACAACACAGGATGCTAAGTCTACTCGCATGAATGCGCATGCACATGTTTACATAGCAAACTTTGACATTATTTCTCTGCTCTGGTGATTTTTCCCTCTCACACTGTGTGCTGAGATCACTTCCCATTTAAAATTAATCCAGTCATTTGTCCAACCTTTTCTATTCTTTGTTAATATTTTTAGTCCCCTTTTAAATTCTCACATCCTTGTTATGTCAGTAATTCCAGGAATGAGGAGGTGGAGGAGTGAATATGAATAACATGACATATGGATGTGAATATTAATGTAGTGTAAATGCACGCTGGATATGATTTAAATCTTTTGGAGAATTCTGCTGTCTAAGTTTGTTTTACATTGCAGAACCACTGGTGCATTCTCAGTTAAAAACACAGGGCAAAGCATCACCCTCATAAAACTTTAAGAGTTTAAGAGGGTAAAATCCTTTTTTACTGATAAAAATCCCTTAATAACCAACTATAAATAGTTAGCTATAAGTCACTCTTATATAGTTGTTTGATAAGAGTATTATTTTTTTAAATATCATTTTTTCTTTAGCCTGAAGCTTCAATTAAAAAAGTCATAAAGAAATATACTTAATTTATTTATTCTGTATAAAATCATAAACCCTAAAGAAAAACGCTGCTTATTCATAATGACTCAGTAATAAGATTACTGGTCTGTAGACTGACATTTATGAACTCTTCATAAGATATTTGATTTTTAACAAGTAATTTATCTCAGCTTTAGTACATCCAAGTTGTAAATCTGTGTAAATCTCACATGTATTTATTAAACCCCATCTACCTGTACACACTTTGAAGATGTATGTCATAAATGGACACTGGTTGTATAGTCCTTGTCCATTTGAAGAGTGGATGCTGGATGTTGCTGGCTGTTGCTAGGTGAAATCAGTTGCTGCACAAAAAAATTCCCATGTGATTGCGTTGGTCATTAAAGGATTGCCACAATTACCCATGGTTTGCATGGAAGACACCAACTTGTCTGCACACACTCGCCAGCTGCTCACTGAGCTGTAGCGCAAAACGGGCACACAGAGTGTTTGGCTTCAGAGTAAAAGATGTGCATGTTGCATCCAAAATGTTTCAAAAGGCATAACTTTAACTTGGAAGGGGAACAGTCTCTGTTTCCGGTTTGCGTTGCACATTTAACATTTTCACAGCCAGCCTGAGTGTAGTTGGTGGCTGACAAATGGGTGTTTTCCATGTAGTCTGCTAGCAATGAAGCAATCACAAGGAGGGCCTCAGTTCAACGCTGTATACCTTTTTACAAGCACTTACCAACTAGCAAGGGAAGGCACATTTCTCTCCATTGACCAGTGGCTGCAACGGGGTCGCTGGCAGGTCTTTAGGCCTTTGACTGAGGCAAATGTATAGACTTCAATGGAAGTAGCAATCCTTGTGCGTTTTTAGTTTTGCATATGATTTAGTAAAGTCTCAGTTAAGAATTTTTAGAGCAGGTTTGATAATAGCAATTCATACTGGCTCATCATGTTATTATAATGTTATTACAAATATATGTTCTGTAATAATGCTACCACTTTATAAATTTAGTAGTTAGTAGTAGTTAGTAGTATTAGTAGTAGCAGTAGCAAAAGTGAAACAAAGCTTTTCATCTTGCTCTGGCCTACTGAAAAGAATCAATAGGCAGATTGAATTTTAATGTTCTCACAAGTTTCTCTTTTCTATGGCTTCTGTGGCTTCCGAGTTTGTTCATTTGTGCTTAAAGTTTTGAAGCTATTTGACTAAATTTATGGATACTGTTCAGGTGGAAGTATATCTTTAAAAAAAAACAAACAAACCCTGAAGCTTAAGGTGTTAAAGTATTTATGGTGATGTTTTTCCCTATGCAGCTACAGCAAGGTCACAGCTGATCATTTGCATGCTGAATAACTGCTAGTGATTAGAAGCTTTGGATTGTCTGTACGCATCTGAAAGTACATAGAGGATGATCTTAATTTTAAATAAGGTCTTGTCAAGAGCGATTAAATTCTGAATGACTTGCTTCAATCTGCAAAACATTTTACACAAAGGCCTAACGCTGCATCACTTCTTGTTCTTAGCAAAGTGTCTTGAATGTTTCACATTCATTTCAGGCACCAGTTTTCACTTTTAAAACAAGACTTAATAAACAGCCATGCTCATGAGAAAAGGGAATAAACACACCAGAGATGATGTGCAGCTTTCTCCTGGCATAAAAGCCTCAGTGGCAGAAATCAGAGGCTGTGGAAGAACAATAACAGAAAACATCGAGTCTGCTGAGGCATTTGACATGACAGATGATAATAAGCACTCCTGAACAGAGATATACCTGGGAAAAGGTATTATACAGCATTCAGAATATGATGTATTAACAGAGAACTTTGCTTTGGTGAAGAAATATTTATAAAATGTTCAGTTACGCTGAGCTTTGACTGTGTTTTGGAAACGATGTCTTACTGTACAATTTTTGTAAAGCGGGCATTTCACTGTGGATGAAAACACATGTGAAGGCACAAAAGCCATTAAAGAAACAGGGACGCGAGAAAAGCCTCCTCAGTCGTAACTGTGGCTGAAGTTTCATCCAGGTGTGAACGTTACAGCTGCGTGTCGCTAAGCCTTCATCTCCAGCAGCTGTGGGGCATCATCCCGAAGTTACCTTGGATGTGAAAACGGAGCACTGTTGTGAGATTTAAAGTGAAACTGAACTGAGCTAACTTACTACTTATAATGTTTGAAATGAGACATAAAATAAGGAAATCACCCAGCAGTGTGTGTGTGTGTATGGATAAATTATTTTTTTTTCGATCTATCACCATGAGAGATCATTTTCTTTCCAAGGTAGAAATAAAAGCATTTAATCATCTCAAAGGCCCTCTTCCTGCTTTACAAAACATTTTTTGTTATCTGGAAAATAAATAACACATAGGAATGGATGGTATATTTACACGATGGTCTTCTGCACCTCATGCACTATGCCTCTCGATATAATACAAAAGGGAAAAATGGAAATGAAATAAATCACAAGCCAAAAGCACAAGTGTTTTCGGTATGTTACTGAGAACAAGCAGGAAATAAAATGACATTATTTGGGCAGCAGTGAAATTGGTTATGATCAAGTTACATTAATCACAAATTAATTAACACTTATTCTTTTAAACCTTTTTCTCTTTTTATCCCTATCAAGAAAGCACGTTCAGCCGGATGTTGTAGTGAATTAGGTCCATCACACACGCTGAAGGCTCTTTCCACTTTCCACACTGATAAAGATATTAATTAAAAACAGGATGTGCAGTGAGAAGAAATGTGTCTGCCTCACTCTGCAGACACAGACCTCTGGGAGTGCTAAATCATGCCAGATTTAAAAGTTGTTTTGTTAAAAGAGAACATTATACAACTAAAGCAAGCATGCAAATTTGACACGAATCAAATGGGAAGCATTTAACAGCAGATCCACTGAATTTGTGCTGATAAACGCGCAGCTACTTAGATTCCAAAATCAGTTTGGGTGACTACTGTTTGGCGGTGCCACAGAAACTCGCAGGTGGGTTATCATTGAGCTCTGTTAAGGAGGGAGGAGGCTGGAGCCTATCTCAGCTGCCATAGGGGGAGACCCTGGACAGGTCACCAGTAAATCATAAGGCTAGCATAGAGATAGATTACCATTAACACGCATATTCTCACTTACAGCCAATTTAGAATCACCAGTTAATCTAACATGCATGTCTTTGGATTCTGGGAGGAAGCCAGACCACCTGGAGAGAATCGGCACAGGCACAGGGAGAACATGAAAAAAACCCCAGCTGGGCGGTGGATTCAAACCCAGAACCCTCTTGCTGTGAGCCAACTGTGCTAACTACTCCACAACTGTGCCACCCACAGGTGGTAAGATTTTTAAATTATTCGCTGTCTATAAAACATCATAGAAACATTCTATTGATGTTTTTTTCTGTAATAATTGTTTCAGCACTAAGTAATGTACACATTATTTCCTCATTTGTCTACAGAGTATCAGAAAAAGATGGAGTTCTGTTGAACATTTGCAGCTCTTTTGTTTCTTTTTGTTTTTAACACTGTCTCTGTTGTGCCAGTTAGATTTTATTTTTCTCTTCCTTTATCTTTCTAAGCATATTTCTTGTCACTTTTTCAGTTACTGCCCTCATTTTCTTCGCATCGCTTGTTGAGCTTTTAATTCCTGCATTTGTTATTGTCTGGCTGAGTTCACCTACATATTTAGTCTGAATACCCTCACTCTAATGTTAGTTCATTTGTCATGTCACTTAACTCCTGCCCTTGTGTCTTTTCTCATCACAGGTTCCTGAGGTTGTTTTTCCTAGTTGCCTTCTTTAAACTTTATTCTTCCTTTTAGACTTTTTGAAAACACTGCTTGTAATAATCTAATGCCCCATTGTTCAAGGTGAAGTATTATTGTTTGTTAGACCTGTTCAATGATTTAAAAACCAAATATACTGCAAGGACATAACAATGAGAAATGCTGAATATCCTCACAAGCGAGAGGCTGGAACTAGAGAATGTTTTGCATATTGTCAAAATATGTGTCCATTTCATTCCCTATCAGTTAGCTAATCGACTAATGCAATATTTCACTTCAAGTTTCAGATGTCTGCCTGTTTACTTGGTTGCCAAGATACAGTACATTTTATCTGATAGCAAATGTTGCGAAAGCGTCCAGCAGTAAGCTCCATTTTTAAAGTCGCATACCTGTATCTATGTGAGTGTAAGCATTTGGCTTCTAAGTCATCTCTTTTTCTCTGCACTTTAACATTGCTATGGTTACCAGCAGTGTTCACGGCCATATGGAAGCGCCTGAGGAAAAATACTCCACTGGCTTTTTCACAAGCAAAGTTCTAATTTCATTTGTCTGTGCTGTAACATGTGCAGTGCAAATTCACATTTGTTCTCACAGTAATTATTGTTTTCAATCCCAAACACTGAAAGCAAGATCATAGTGTTTGACTCAGCTGAGCGGGTTCTGTGTAATGATACAATGATTGCTTTCCTGCTGTTTAGGGGACATTTTCTAATGCAGCACAAAAGATAAAATGAACTGAGAATATTGGGATGAACCAGCAAGTTTGTTTGGCCTGTGACATAAATGTAGTGTCCAAACAGACTGACACTGAAATTATCAACTGTTCCCATATGTCTATTTTTATCACGAATGTGCTACTTCCTGGCACATTTTAGGACCAGTTTTGATCGTTACTTGCTTCTGTGGGTGTGTTCACATGTCTGTGATTCTGACAGCCTATTTTAAGAGGCAGTTCTATCACTAGATGATTAAAGCAAGCTTAACAATGTTGCTCTGGCTCATTGTTTAGAT
>VUQJ01043853.1:9432-19917 GCA_015108635.1 Andinoacara biseriatus
AACTTTCGATGTTTTTCTTTAATACTTTTCTGATTCTTGATGGTAAATTTGTTTGAAAAGTGTGCATCAGGAGCAGAAACGCTGTAACAGTCACTCCAGCAGATGTTGGTGTTTGTTGTCAGGAAATTAGGTCAGCATTGGGCTCTGTGGACACCAGGACACACAATCACCAACAAAAGTCAACAATCTTACCTCCTTCTGATCATAATTACCATCAGAACGTCCATAAATACTGATGCTATAGAACCCCGTACATGCTACAGCTGTTTTCTAAGCATCATTAGCGACCCTTCCAATTAAATGTGCCTCATTCAACAACCTGTGATGGCTGCCGGTTACCCTCCCCGGTCCTCTCATCAGGATGGATGTTAAGTCAGGATCTGTGTTCTTGCTGTGAGGTAGTTTCTTCCTACCAGTTACACAGCAGAGAGCTGCTAAAGGAGGAAATACTGCTTATATTCTGCCCCACTGAGGCTGAGGAGGTCTTCAATACTCAGCTGTTCTGTGGGGACATTTTACAGCTCGGGAAAAAAAACGATGTTATGGTTTTCCCGTTTGGAGACACCCACAGTGCTCTGTAATTATGTGGTTGTGGCTTTTCTATCTTCGGCACACAAACACTCAGACTGCGGGTCAAGTGTCCCAACAGAAATGAACAAGTGCAACAAATTTCAAGTTTGCAAGCACATTTTTATAGAGAGATATTTTTACTGAAGGGAGTGAACATGGACATGAGCAATGTCACAGTGCTTATTTTAACCCTTTGATTGAGGGTTGTCAGAAACACTGTAACAGTGCAACATCCAAATCTTTAATCTGCAGGTCTTTGACAACATTAGCTTTACATGAAGAGGACATCCATTAACACCTGGAAACAATAATTCAAAAAATAACAGGTAAAAGTGGGATGCTTGACTAAAATGAGTTTGGAGACAGCTCTTATGACAGGTTCTCTGTATGTGTTTGGATGATTAGCTGCTCAGAGTCATGAAGCAGAAACCCACAGAGAACTGAACAAAAACCAGAAGTAAAACTCGTGATGGCGAGCGGCGTCAAAACAGGAGAACGGAAAACAGAGGCCCGTGACCGCGGCTGAGTGGCAGCTGCTGGGGCTAAAACTGAGGCCACAACCTGCACTTCCTCCAAGATCTGAGGTAAGTGAGTTGATCCCCACAGACTCCAACTTTACTACAGAAATGAATCAAACTCCTGAATTTCATTAAAGTACAAAGCTGCACATTAAAAGCCAGTTAGCTTTCTGCTGGGCTTCGCTGCAGCTAGTTCAGCTGAACTGGGCCGTCTCTGGCTGGTGTCTCGCATTCTTTCCTGCGCAGGGAAGCCCAGTTAGGATGACCGCAGCAGCGACGATGCACAGGAAAGAATGTCAGACACCAACGAGGAAGAACCAGAATGACAGACTAAACAGCACTGTCATCCTTCATGTAGCAGGAAACTCCGATCATAACGTCTCAGTGCATTAAAGACCCCCAACAACACCTGGTTTATTACCTGAGACTCTCCACCAGGTGTTTTAGAACCTACACAAGTCCAGGTGGCTTCTGTTCAACCTCTGAATACACCCGTGACCTGGAAGACTGAGAACCTGCACAGACCCACCGTGAGGAGGTTAAACCGATAAGAGCTCATAGAAAGATGTAACCTTGTAAAATTGCTTAGTCTAGGCTGAGAACAGTCCCGCCTGTATCTGCATCTTTATCAGGTTCATATTCAAGGTCGTGCAGTTCAATCCGAGCTGTTTCAGCAGACTGATAGTAAAACAGAGGATACAAAGAAACCAGCTGAAGGCTTCTTGATGCAGTAAAAAGTGTACACAGCACTGCCTGGAACCTGGATTTAAAGCTTAGCAATGGGAGTTTGGGCAGAAAACAGGAGGGAAGCTGTAATTGCAGCAACAACTTTAGAATAAATTTGGAGGCTCAGACAGTCTTTTGTTGGTCTCTGTTTACCAGAAACACAGGGTTACAGGGTGTAACGTCTGGATACCTGTTTGCCAGTAGAATAAGACTGAGGCAGACGGAATTTAAACTTTCCTCTTGCTTCTTAGCAAATCTCTCTGTCTGCTGTCCAAATTTCCACTGGCACGTTCCACCAGTGACCCCACACTCCGCTTCATCAGCAGCTCTGAGAGAAACGCTCGGAGAAAACGAGCCGGAAAACGATCGACATGCGTGATGCTGGAGGAGCAGTTTGGGCCTCTTTGGGGCAGCTGAAGCAAGCTGTGAATGCAACAATGATTCAGTTTAAGCTGACAGAAAACGTATTAGCAAACAGCTCCAGCTGCTCTGACGTTTTTTAGAATAAGAAACGTGAAATATGGGAAGGATTGGTAATAAACACTGATATAAAAACAGTTCAGCAGATCCAGCAGAGACAGAATAAACTCATGAAGAGGATTTTCAGCCATCTTGATTGGAATGTCTGATCTGATAAATGTTCACATGGTGAGTAAAACATCTGAGAAATGCTCACACTGATGGATGAAAGTGAATGGTTATAATTCTTTGGGTTCATCAATGCTAGAGTTCAACAATGCTAGAGTTCAGGTGATACCGTGTTATCCTGCTGGAGGCAGCCATCAGGAGATGAATCCAGTGGGGTCAGCAGCAGCACTCAGGTAGGCTGTGGTCTTTAAACAATGCTCAGTGGGTACTGAGGAGCCCAAAGTGGGCAGGATGGATCCACGCTTTCATATTTGTGTAACGATTGAACTATATACCTGTGAATTTCACCAAAACACCTCTTTTTTTCTGTCATATGTTTATTGTGGGTTAAAACCTCCTACCTGTGTGTTTTAGGTCTGTGTGTGTGTGTGCGTGCGCTGCGTCATGACACAGGTGCTTGTGTGTGTGCCCCGGTCACAGAGCTCTCTCGCATGGCCGGAGGTTTGGTGGCTGCCACGTTGCTCTCTGACTAATCAAAGTTTGCTAAAGCCATTATTTGTAATTTGCGTATGATGACACCGTTGGATCTTGCCTTATCTGTTGCCTGACTCGTCCTGTATGATTCTTGCAGATGTTTGAGTTTATTTTAGCAAGTTTTATCTCAAAAGTATATGGCTAATGCTAGCGCGCTAATTTAGCTCAGTCGCGAGCGAGTCAGACCTGCCCTGTGTTTTAATGGCACGCATTTTCTCTCATCAGGAGAGCCAGCCTAGCAGATGCATGACACGCGACTCATTGGGTCTTGTTTTCCTGTACTACAGGCATGGAGCGGGCAGTCATTAAACGAACCAGAGATCCTGTTCGGTCTCATGAGCCATGGTTTTGGTGTGAGGTCTGACCTCTGACATCAACAAGCTTTTCCACCCAGAAGACTGATTCCTTTTTTCTCTGTAAACTGTCTGTCTGCCACCAACAACTACACCCAGGGGTGGGGTTGAAATTCAGCCCGGGAGCTTGGTTTGGAGAGACTTTTATCTTTGCAGAGACAAACCCTAATTTTAAAAGAAGAGAACTTTATTTAAAATCAATTGTAATTTACAACAGTTTTTATCCAATCCTTAATGCGTTCCTTAGTGGGCGTCTTCTCATGGTGTTTGTCTAGAAAGAACTGAGCTTCCCTTATACCACCATGGAAAGGTACATTCGGAAAGGTAAATGGTCTGAATCATTTTAAGGAAGTCCATAGAATCTTTCTTTTACTGTAGGAGTGAAGGAAAGTAACTAACTCGAGCACAGTTTGAAGTTTTCATCCTGGACCAATATCTGTGCTCAAAACTCTGAAATAACTTGCCATAAATATTTACCCTCCCTCCATCCAGTTCCACATCAAATTCTGCTCTAGTACAATACCAGAACTGTTGACCAGAGTGCACAAATGCACAGAGTGACTGGGCAACAGTGGGGAGGAAAAAGTACCTTTTAAAAGGAAGAGACCTCCAACAGAACCAAGCCATCTGCTGTGACCAGCTGGGGGTATTTTAGTATTTGTTACGGCCAAATTCTGTTTTTTAAAAATGAATAATTATATGCTTCAAGATTTTAAAAGAAGCATGGCAACATTGTAATTTAGTCGTCACTGGTGCCCTTAAAGCAGCAGCTGAAGGGCTTCATAAAAGCTTTTCCCACTGCTGAAAAAAAAACCTTGCAACTTTGGATTTCTTTGCAGGATGGTAGGCATCAAGAAAGATGTCCAAGTGTTTCAGAAGAGTGTCGCCAAATGATGAATCTTCTGTAAGTGCAGCATTTAAGAGCTTTTCTGGGGAGCCAAATTCCTAAAATAAGCTGTTTAGTCATGGCCTTGTTAATCTTATTCATGTTTTTTTAAGAGCTCTCAGAGATTCTGAGCTTGTGACATTGCGCAGCACCATGTCTCTAAGGGACCAGGTGGTGGCTGGGATTTTTTTTACCATTCTGATCGTCTGTTGTGCTTTTCTTGGATTTTTCAAAGGCCCTCATGTGTCAGGTTTAGGGCTGTGGCTGGCAAGGCAGAGGACCCCAAAGCAGGACTCAGAGGCAGAGAGCTTAAATTAATTAAAGCTTTAATAGCTAAACCGTGGCATGGACTTGAACATGGAACATAAACTTGAACGTAGCATGAACATAAGGCACACAGCAGGCAGAAACCAACTACGACGTGACAAGGAGTAAACTTTCCTTTTTTTATGTTGGAAAAGAGAAAAGGTTGTTTCCTTATAACACATATTACTTCACTATGTATTAGGCTATATAATCTGGTTATCGAATTAAAATCTCTTTAAGATAAATGCAGTGGCTTCTAGTTTACATTACCTAATAGTGTGCTGTTTAAGCTGTTTATATGCATGTTTGTTTTCTAGGTTTAAAATGCAAATAAACCTAAAAAGCAGTGTTTGAAAATTCACCCTAAAGGCATGCACGCTGTGTTGACCGACATCACTGAGTTAGACTGAGCACTTAAATACACACTGAGGCAACAGGTGAGGGGCAAGGCTGAACGTAATTATCCGCAAACTTAACACAGAAAACCAAACCATAACTGAACTCTACAACAACACACAGGGAACACTGAGACGACAAACCAAACATAAGACATGAGACGAGTGACTAAGACATGGCAGCAAAAGGAGAACACTTGAACACAGATCATGAGGGAAACAGGAAACAAAGGCACACTAAAAATCCTAATACATAATAAAACACAAAGATCATGCTGCACACTGGGCCACCGGCCCAGGATCATGACCTTCCTTCTTTGGATGACGGTAGGCATCAGGAACAATTTTCCAGCGTTTCAGAAGACTTTTGCCAAAAGATGGATCTTCTGGTGTAAGTGCAGCATTTAAGAGCTTTTCTGGAGAGCCAAACTTCACACTGCACTCATGCTTTCTGCAAGAAGTATTTTGTCACAAAAGAGCCTGAAGTGTCCTTTACGAGCAGGTGGAGACCAAAATCAGAGCTAAAATAAATACTCAGGTGTACAGAAACTGCAAATAACCAAATATTTATTAGGTTTACCACAAGAACCCAAAAGGTGAAGAAAACTGTGTGCATGACCTTTGCCCTTATCTTATTGGCGCTCTCTACAAATCAATATAACACGAAGACATCCAATATAAGAAAGAAAATTGTAGTTATGCTAGTCACATTATTTCGTTTTTAATAACCAATAAATCCATATAAATTTAGCTTATGCCACTAAATTATGATCCTGAAACTAATCCTAAAACTGATCATTGTGTTCAAAATCAAAGTTTTTCTTTCCTTGCAGTTTTGGTTCTTCTCTGGGTAAAAACGCTCCCAGAGGCCAGTTTGTGTCTGTGCACAGGTAGGTTCAAGGGGCTGCTGACCGAAAACAAATGAATAGGCAAAGTGATGCTTTTAATCAGACCAGAATTACTCTTCCATGAATATGATTTGGCCACACAGCCCTGCATTGAGGCCGAACCATCAGGTGACCTCAGGAACGCAGGAAAACATCACGTGGCTACGAAAAGATTCGCCCGTCTTGCAGGAAAACACTGTGCTGCCAACCATCACCTCAGCATAACCCTCCACTCTGACTTAATTCAGTCTCAATAGAAAAAGAAGTCATTTTGGTTTTAATAAAAAAGGTCACATATTTTGGTCAGGTGGTGCAGCTCAGACGGTGAGTGGGAGGAGCTATGGTCTGTGCTCAGGGCCCTGAATGCTGCTCAGCTGAAGGTTCAGACATCATATGTTGTATTTGTGTCACGGGAAACCTGAAGTGGCGCATCCACTTTGAACCAAGTGGGAGAAACTTCAAAGAAAATCCAATGAAGTCAGGCTGCTCCATCATGCTGTTGATGTCTCGGCTCCTTTAAGGCTCTTCTTTGTGGGTCAGCTGGGTCAATGGTGCGAGTCTGACTGCTGATTCTACCTCAGCGTCACCAAATTTGGGTTTAATCATGTTTATCAGTGCTGGAAAAACTGCTGTTAATGTCAGGCTGTGATTATAATCCAAAATCAAACTGAGACATCAGTTACAGTATGAAACTGCTAAAGTTTGCTGTCATCGTATTGCAGTTACTTGGAGTGGATCAGGGGTTTACAGCTTGGCATTTAGATTGATTAGATAAGTAATCAACATTAAAATGTGTCTTTATGAATATAGAGCCCATCCTCACTCACTTTTAGCTCTGTTTTTGGTTTCCACCAACTAGCAGCTAAATACTCCTCTATCTGGAATCACTCTGTGCACCTTCCTCCAAAGGGTGGCTGGCCTCTCCCTTAGAGATAGGATGGTGAGTCATTCAAGAGGGGCTCAAAGTAGAGTTGCTGCTTCTCCACACCGAGAACGGACAGTTGAGGGGGTTCGTCCATCTGACTAGGATGCATCCTGGGAGCCTCTTGGGTGAGGAATGTCCTATTAAGAGGATAAGCAGAAGAAGATGGATGGATGGATGGATGGATGGATGGGTCACTGGGATGAACCCACATCCTCTCATCACCTTCATCTGCACCACCACTAATAGCAGGTTGTAGCCGTTGTTCGTGCCCACAACTTCAGTGTACCAGTTTATTTTCACTGGTTTCTAATTATTTTTATTAGCAAAAACAAAGTGTTGTAGCCTATAGAAGAATATCAGAATTATGAGCTATAAATTAGCTGATCTTGCAGCAGTGAGAATTACTTTATAGCCTTTGGCCAAATTGATCCAATGATACGTTGATGGCTCGCACACTTTATAATTCATTAGATATAATTAAACAGGTTTCAGCCATAATTAATGTTGTATAAACTGCACTGTAATCAAAGCGTTTGCAGCTGCTGACTGCTGAAGGTTTTCTGTCAGGTCGGCTGTCTGCCAATAATACATAATTCACCTTATTAGAGATTAAATGGTTTCAAAGAAAAGTGACATTATTTATTTGTTTATGAATAGTGCACGAAATTGTAACATGCTTTGAGTACCGTGAAAAGCGCTATATAAGTGTAAGGCATTATTATTATTATTATTCCTTTTATTTATTCAATATTATTGCTAGTTTATCAACTGCCTTACAAGGCAGGTGGAGTCTCTGTCATGGCCCCGAATTTGGTCCAAAGTTTTTGTTTGTTTGTTTGTGTTTTTGCTGGAACTCATTTATTCTTTAGTGTTGCTGTTTCCTGTTTCATCCTCCCGTGTCTCGTCCCTCCGCATGATTCACCTGTTTCCTTGTTTCATTTATTGTTTCTGTATCTTGTGTGTGTGTGTGCGCGTGCGTGTGTGTGTGTGCGCTTCCTGCCTACTTTGGGTTTTTGTTTTCTTTGTTTTCTTTTATATTTTGAGTTTTGTATCAACCTGAATAAAAGTTGCATTTTAAGTTTTCGGGTCCTTTTCCAGCGTTTTATGGCGGTTTCTCCTCTAATGGCAAACATGTCAGACAGTTGATCCACTGCTAGAATCACAGAGTCTAGTCTTTGTTTTTGAACAATGGCCCATGCAGTTAGTGTAATATGACTTCATAATCTGGGCATGTCAGTGTGGTTTGGGGGGGTTTTGGGTGATAATGTGTGCAGGGTGTGTTCAGTTTGCTGTGCTGTCCCCGTGTGGCAACAACTGAACACTTTTAAAGTTGATTTTTATCCTGTTTGTTTCTAATTAAAGTTTATCAGGTCTAGTACCTTCTACTCAAAGACTTTGAATCCTCACCTCTTTGTCCGCTTCACCTGCTGGAATCCTTTGTTCTTCCTCCTTACATACCAATGTCTGAGCAAGACCCAGCATGCTGCTGCCATACATAGGTAAGGAAGTGCTGTGTCCAACTGCTGGGAATTCAGTGAAAATTTCCTAAATTTACAAAAACATAAACTTGACCAACTAAAATTATGTCCCAACCACTTTCCAAAATAAAAATTTGAAGCATATGGAGGAGTTATTTTATTTTATGAACGTGCCCCCACCCTGCCTCACAGAGCTCTGGGTTATTAGCAGTTATGAGCAGCATTGTTGAGCGGTGTCTCAGAAACTGAAGTACAGTATTTGTGAGTGATACCAGCCTTCAGTCCTCACCATTCAGAACTGGGCTTCCATGCAAACACAGACATAGCTGTGGTTCTACCTTAAGCCTCCCTGTTTGTAACCAGTTTGTGCAACAAGCAGCCAACATGACCGGACACGTTCCTGTCAGGCACCTGCTCTCAGTTCATTACAACAGTTATTTGTAAATCCATTCATTATTTCCACAGAATCACAGTTTCTGCACTCAGTCGAGTGTTTCTGCTTTAAAACCTAATATTACACAATGTGTCAGGCACACGTTGTGTAATATTAGGTTGATTTCTGTGCAATTGAAAGAAAGTGTGGGTGATATTTGCTGAATCGTAGTTCAGGGCTGTGACATTTCACACAGACTCACATGATCGGCAAAGGTTTGGAAACTTTCTGTGAGTCTCACTTTAAAAATACGTTCTTGATTTGTTGGGTTTAAATTACGTAAATCAGTTTAAATTGGCTTCAAATATAAAACTCAGTAAATGAGAAAACTACTCAATAAATCTGTCTCTCAGTTTAATAATGATTATGACACATTACTCAGTGACCCTCAATAATATTTTATTATGTTTCATCCAGCCTGATCTATATATCCTGCTCCTTTAACATTTTCTGCCTAAGCTTCCTTTAAATGTTGAACATATGAGAAAATATCTGTAAAAGCTCTGGCATTTATTATTTCCTGAATATTCCCATTCGAGGAATTAAAACCATAACTTATTGCTGCGTGCTCAGCTCCAAGAAGCTGCTGATGAGGTTTTCTTCTGAAAATAATGAAGCGCAGCGAGACGCTGCAGAGCTTCATCAGCTCTGCAGCTGTTATTAGGAGTAGACGCCACCCAGTGGCCTTTCGTGGCATTACACACTAAAGAAACGAGTAAAAATGGACTCCTTGCATTCTTACAAAAGCAGGATACACACAAAGTTACACAGGAGCATGAGGACAAACTGTTTTTCCACTCATAGAAATGAATTTTCCTTTATCATCGCTGGCACGCTCACTCTGATGTTTAGTTACTGTAGAGTGTTTTAATCTCATATCTGCCTTACAGAGAGCACTCGAGGCCTCGGGAACACACAGGAGAACAAAGGCCCCACAAACTTTGTTTCAAATATGTTAGACGGTATAGCGCCTGTATAACGGCTGCATGACCGCAGACACCTGTCTCCCGTTTGGATGGGTGTTCTGGAACGTACTTTTCCTTGTATACATGTGTGAAATGATAATAAAGTTAAATCTAATCTAAATATGTAAATATAAAAGTTTTTTTTTGTATTTGGCTGAACACCAACAGTCTTCTTGTTCTGCAGGCTTCAAATCTTGAAGAAATTGTGCAAATACTCACAAGTATTTCTCTAAAAGGAAAAACACAAGTCAAGCAGCTGCACACACACACACACACACACACACACACACTCTTACAGAACCAACAGACATTTCACAGTTCGGCTTTCCACAAACCTTATCCAAACATTCCTGACATTTATCAAAGTTTCACACCTGCAAAGGAATTTTATTATTGGAACGAGGACACAGAATCAGTGCAGCCATTTTTTTTTAGCTTTATTTAAGAAATGTAAAAACTGAAAATCTACTGAAACAGAGTAAACACTGTTACACTGTTACACTGTTACTGTGGAACAATCAAAAACTGAATGCAATGATTTCCATTCATAAGTCCATATTTTATCCACGGCAGTGCAGAAAACACGTGAAATATTTTATAATTTCACCAGAATTATGAGCTCATGGTGAATCTGAAGGCAGCAGCACGTCTCAGAGAAACTGGGAGCAGCAAAAGGCTGGAAAAGGAAGCGGGAACAGCACATAACGAGGTTAACGGGAGCTTCGCCGATCCGCAAAAAACTGTGTCTGCAATTTCAGAAAAACGTTCCTCAGTGTGAAATATTGAAGACTGAATATCATCAAACGATTCAGAGACTGGAGAAATCTCTCATGACCAACAATGACTCCTGGATGCTCGTGGCCTCAGGCAGCACATTCCTCAGGCTGAAGAGGTGCCGATAACAACCTGAACCAACCAGCT
>VUQJ01043853.1:19937-30122 GCA_015108635.1 Andinoacara biseriatus
GGGCGGGGCGGGGGGGGGGGGGGGGGGGGGGGGGGGGGGGGGGGGGGGGGGGGCATCAGTGCATTTGGAACCGGCAGCTGGCACATCTGGACAGGCTCCATCAGGGCTGAATGGCAGATACAGGTGCTCCCATCCAGATGATGTCATTTTCAGGGAAGGCCTTCATATTTCAGCAGGACGATGCTGAACCGCATCCTGCACCAATTCCAGCAGCTCGGCTTCATAGCAGAAGAGTCCGAGTGCTGAACTGCCTGCGGTCCAGACCGGAGAACATCTGGAGCATCAGGACACCATAAATAGTATAAAGCAGCCCCAGAACTGCAGCTGGAATCCTCCATCAAACATTCCTAAAGTCCCGCAGCTGCTCTCCTCAGTTCCAGATGTTCACGGACTGATGTTGAAGCAGAGGAGAAGCTGCACAGCTGGAAACACGAATCTGTCCCAACGTTTTGCTGCCTTCAAATTCAAAACGACCTCGTTTGTTTCCTAAAACAGGAAACTATGTTTTCTGTTCTACTGCGAACACAATATTAGTGTATTAGATTATCACGTTTGGATTCTCTTTACATGGTGCCAGAATCAGGGTTGCACTTCTGATTACGTTTCACTGACATAAAGATTATAAAAACACACTCTTATGTCTCCGTGGTTACGGCCGCTGAGCTCAGCTGATGACGACTTCCTTCCTCACAGGCCGGGAAATGTCAGCATCTCCGAGACCCTGCAGAGACAAACTGCAGGTAAAGTTTGGAGCAACTTAGAAACATTCATAAAACCATTTATGATGTTTGAAACTCAATAGTTTGATTTGATATTTTTTCTGAATTTTACTTTAATACCAAGTACAAACACACACGTTTTCACTTTGTTATAACTTTTTTTTTATTAAACAAAAACAATTACAGTTAGATCCAAGCATCATTTTACTTTTTACAAGTAATTTTATCACATTTTCTTACATTTTTGATTCAAAACAAAATATAATTTGACCTTTGACCTTAATAATAACAATGTGTTTCTATTTAAACTAAATGTTTCCATAAACAGAAGCTAAATTACATTTTTAAAAAGTTGAGTTTTCAGTTTACAGGATATTAATAAAGACAATAAATAAAGCTAATTAATAAAGATGGAACCTTTTCATTGTGATGTCTTTTAAAAGCTGCATCACTTTTGAATATGAACAGAAAAAAACGTTCTTGCAGCAGGAAAAACATGTTCAGAAAACCAAAAATATACACGGCGCGAGAAATATGAACGTTTTTTGACACGGATTTGGAAACATTCAGCAACATTTCTGTAACTTTGATCTTTAAAGAAGGTTTGAAGTTTCCTCAAAGCTGACAAATTAAAAACAGAGATCCAGAACTTTGCTGCATTCAGACGTCGTTAATGAATCAAATATTTAAAGCTTAACACACTTCACAGCTTACGTCTCATTTCCTTTGGTTCTATCTCCATGTTTTCCTGAACGTGGATAACTCCGGTTCAGACCACAGATGATAAGGTGGAACGTGCACGTGTGACTGAGGGTAAAGTGTTACTGACTTCAGCAGCTTCAGTAAGGATCCGAGCGCCGTGCGCTGGCTCGTGCCCACTGTGACCTCCTCCAGCTCAGCTTCAGCTTCCTCCTTCTGGACAACCTGAGAAAATATCATAAATGACGTGAACTGTAACGACTCAGAGCACCTCATAAACCGTTGGTACAGGAATTAATAATAGCCATCTTCCAAAAACATCCTGCAAAGTCTATTTTAATCGTCCTCCTTCTGTTTACATGTGGACCCACTGATGCTAACCTGTAGCATCAGCCATTCTCTTTCAGGCGTTAGCATCCAGCTAATCCCAACCCCACACTTTGGACTGCAGCCGGCTACAGCTGACGCAGTGTCTGCTTTGGAGCTGGAGAACAGTTCTAACCAGAACCCGCAGCAGCTGGAGAACCTCTACACTGAGCTCACTGATGCTGCACAGCAGAACAGCTGCAGTCCCAGATGTGGAGGCTGCTCAGGTCTTTAAAGTCAAACCCATAAACTGCAGTTTTCATTGTTGTGAAGTTCTCACACTGACTAAAGTATTCAGACAAACACAAAGTCCTTCGTGGTACTTCCTGTAAACAGGACCGTGTTTACCAATATGACAAAAACAAAAGCAGCTACTGACAGAAAAATATTTTCTGGCTCGGTTTGTGTAAATGTATCTTCAGCCCACCAGAGCTGCTGCTGGTAAAAGGTTACTTACTTCTTGAAATATACTTTGAAATATACTTTGAAATATACGAGGCATTCATAACTCATAACAGAAAAGCTCCATAAACAAATGCAGCTCACTCGTTAACCGTTAACCATTAATCTGACTTCGCGCTCTGTTCCAATATCTGTGACTGATAATATTCACTTTCAGAGTGATAAACTGTGCTGGGAGGATTTTCAGGAGCATTTAAATCTCACGGACTGAAATATTGACACTGATAAGATTGTCAGTCACAACCATGAAAACTTCTTCAGCCAGCAAACGTCTCTCAAAGTAAGACTGCAGAAGCAAAAGCAGATATTTGTCACCTGTATTCTTCTCATTGATGCAGCTCACAGACCTCCTGCCTGCTCCAGCTTCAGTCTTTAATCACTGCTGGAGGTGGTCCTGATTTACAGTTATTGTAGGTAAGCATCTGTTCTGCAGTCCTGCTGACATGATAATTATACATTGTAACTATGACTGTAAGAATATGATGTAATCTAAACCCACCTGCGGCGCAGCGACGGCACAGCTGCAGGAAAAAGCTGCCGAGTTTCCACTTCCTGCTTCCAGCGACTTCTGCACACAGTAACAAATGGAGCGGCTCACATTCAAGTCCTGCTTACACTGATCACAATGACCCGACACTGAGACCTTCACTGGAGACGTGAAGTGAAGAGAGCGACTCCGAGCAGCCACAGTGAAGGGCCGCGATTAAACTCTGCAGCCTGTGAGGCTCCTCGCTCTTCCTCACTGACCTGACGCGTCTTCCTCACAGCCTGTCCGTACTTTAACCCGCACGCAACATTGGCAGGACAATCAAACGAGTGGAAACATTTACACATCGTGTATCTATTTTCCATCAAACAGATCCAAAAATGTAGTTCCAGTTTTTGTGAAAAAGGTCGTACAGATCAGGTATTACGTCATGTGACACGCAATCCTCTGACTCGAAGTAAAATTGTGAGCAAAGCTCATATTTTTTTATTAATATTAATCAGCACAAACAGCAATCCACTGCTAACTGATGCTGGTAATTCATTAGCTGCAAAGAATAATGCCAACAAGCATCTGTGTGGTTTAACTGTGGCACAAGGACACAGAATCAGTTTCTACTGTTTCATTTTAAATACGGGTGCGACTCGTTTTTGTGGTTGAGTAGAAACTCGACTCCACTCGGCTGACGGTGCCGCCGGCGATGACTGACTTCAGGCAGCCACAGATATTTTCAGACCTGATCGGCTGAGTTAGCTGGTTGGGAGGCCTAGAGGGGAAGAAGCAGGTTCATCGCTGCGAGGATCCTGGTTCAAATCCCCAGGCTGGCATCACTGTGGGCTCCTGAGCAAGGCCCTAACCCCCCCAGGTTGCTTTCTAGCTGCCTCCTGCTCCACGTTGTACTGTGTACCACATTGTCTATGTGTGATGGTTAAACGCAGAGACTGACAGTGGCAGTTCCTCCTGTGAGCAACCAAAAGTAAACTGGTGATTTATTTTTAATATATTTGAAATGCATATTGTCTTATTTTCCGAAGCGAGTGGAGTGCAGGAGAGGGCTGCATTTTGAAACTCTGGCTTTTCTTTATTTCCCCCCTTTTTTTTTTTTTGCATCTACAGCAGCTTTGATTTTGTTAGTGATTTTTGTGCGTTTGTCTAGGTTCATACTTTGCCCTTCATCCTGTTGCAAAGCGCCCTGACGCCCAGAACTGCAGCACTAATGCAGACGCACAGCTGGAGCACAGTCAGCACGATCAGAGTAACGTCCATGGCCGTCAGCAAACTCTGGCAGAAGCACAAAAGAACAGAAAAGTAACTAAATACAGTCAACGTGCACAATCAGAGACAAACACATGATATTCACACACGTTTGAAAAGCATATTTACCTGAGCGAAGAACGCCACATATCTGCAGTTATCATCGTACTGAGCGGTGGACCAGTCCAAGTCACACATCCAGACAACGGAAGCTTCAGCCACGTCTATGGCATACAGCACAATGCCGATGATGGCGAAGATGCAGCCGGCGATGTTCATAAACACAGCGTACCACGTCTGCGAGCAGAGATGAGGTTATTCCTCTCACTGAGCTGCACGACAGCAGCTTCAATCTCAGGCTTTACTTACAAAGCAGACACAGGGACACTGGCCGATGATAACCGACAGGATTCCAGCTGCGATGCACTGAGATCAGCAAACGGCTCGTTAAAATCTCAGAATGCTGCATTTCATTTGTTTGTTTTTTAATCATTAAATCAACAGTTTTATTTTTACCACTGCGCCCAGCCAGTAAGGAGCTCCCAAGCTGGTCAGATCTCCAGGACGCGTGCTGGTTCGTCCGGGACCGAGCCCAATGTTGAACAGCCCCACCATGATCTGGATCGTCTGCAGAGGTTTAACGACAGTGTCACACCCGAAACAATGAAATGTTTTAATGAGGTCGAGCTCCTCTCACCCCGAGAACTCCAAACGTGCTGTTACGCATCAGCGCCCCGAACGCCGCACAGCTGGAGGGAGTCTTGAGGTTTTGATACAGGCCTGGAAATCTGCTCCTGTCCATGCTTCACATCTGCAAAGTGGAAAGGAGGTTTGAGGAGGGACGGTTCAGCCGGGAGACACAAAATCACTCCTCAAACAACGTAAGACTGAGACGCTGCGATCACTGAAACATATGCAATGATAGTGCATGTTAATATTCTGCATGCTCTTATTGTGTCATGTGTATATGTGAGAGTCTGTGGAGCCAGGAGAGCATCCGTCACCATGTCACAGTGCTGTGACTGCAGCCAGCTCCCGCTCAGATTTCTTCTTACCTGGATTATTGATCCATGTATTTATACATGGTCCTGGTCCTGAACTGAAGAGGTTGGAATAGGACATCAGCAAATCCCTGAAAGCCCCACAAACACGCGCTGCCATCTAAAGGTAACACCTTTAATGCTTATTATCATGGAGGACTATCATTAGAGGATAAAATTCAAGCAGGAAAAACCTGCACGGATCAGCAGCTCTTTCCTTTAAAGGGGCGAAATTCCAGTGAAATAACAGGAACACTGGATCGCCTCAGTGAAGGATTCGGGAATTTAACCATCATCCTCGGGATGTCCCCACCTGCGCCCTTCGCTTCTGCCGATTGTTGGTTGGAGGAAGAAGGAAAAAACACGCGTGAAGCTGCGAGTTTGCCCTCTGGGAATGTTCACGCGGGAATGTGACATACGTGACGAGTTATTGCAGAAGAACTGCGCTGGTATGTTAAAGAGTAATTCAGGTTTCAGTGGAGGAAGTTTGAGCACACACACGAAAAAGGATGTTAGGATATCCACTCAAACGGGGAATCAGGGTCATGTGACCTGGAAGGTCAACAACAACACGAGCAGCTCCAAATAAAAAAATAGACTCACATACATTTTCTTAATGTATACAAAGTTTAAATTAGTTTAAATGATCGTGTCCGCACTCCTCTCTTTTATAAGCAGTGAAAAATAATGAAAAATCATCTGCATATTAATGATTTTGGAGCTCAATTCACATAAATATAAATAAAAGCAGGTGTGATTTCAGTGCGGAGAACCTACCTGCTCACCTGCCTCCAGCTCTGCACCTCCGACACTCTCGTGCGCTGACGACAAGCTCAGGTAACGATGAAAGTCCCACTTCCTGTCTCCTTTCTTCAAAATAAAAGTCTTTCAACGTTGAATTTGCGAACGCAAATAAAAGCAGAGACCCTTTAATAATTATACATGGATAAGAACCTGCAGCCGTCGGTACCAAAATCATCACAAAGTGCAGTCAGACTCTTCTAAATGGGACAAAACTCGCTTCCGGGGGGCTCGAGGGGCTCCGGGGGCTCTGGTACCGGACACTTCAAAGAGAGTGAAAGATTCATAAACTGCCACATATCCCCACAGGTTTGTACAGCATCAGAGGGAAATATGATGTTTTTTTTTTATTTGAAAGCCATTTTTGCTCCTGTGGTCTATTTTCAGCTAAAAATAAAAGACAAATAAATAGAAAAACGTCACTATTGTGACATCAGTGTTCACATACACGGAGAACATCTGTGCTTTGGAAATTTAATCAGGAAATAGTTGAAGAAACATTTTTAATTACAGCCGTTACCAAGCAAAGATTTACATATATTCATGTCCGACACTGAAGCGGTGACATCTTTGTGCAGCAGTTTGATTCGATTGTGTTCATATATTTCTTGAAGGATCTAAAAAATCCACGTGAATCACTTTTCAGGACTCATCATCAGGACTTCCTTCAGGATTGGCTGGTGAATCTCAGCATCCGTGACCCCCTGCAGACACACAACAAAGTCCACTTTAATAAAGTTGCATTACGACTACATGATATTTCCTGATGCTGTGCTGACACCGTTCAGCCGCTATTTGGACCGAGATGTTGTGTGTTTGTGTCAATTCGTACTTTTTCCTTCCATATGCCGCACAGGGCCATGATGCCCAAAGTTGCGAGAGCAATGGAGGCACTCAGCTGGAGAACGGTCAGGAAGATCGAAGTGATGTCCAGGTCCACCACCAAGCTCTGTTAGACAAGAAGAAATCAGCTGGTATTAACACAAACCTTTAGACACATCTTAAAAGTATAAGATAGTAACAAAAGGAAATGCTTTGCTTTAACAGGATGCTCACCTGAGCAAGGTACGCCAGAAATCTGCATTGATTGTCAGCCTGATCGCTGGGTTGGCTCTGGGGGCACATCTGGATGAATGAAGCATCCATGAGGTCCAAAGCATACAGCACAATGCCAATGATGGCATAGACGGTGCTGATTATGTTCATAGTCACAACAATGATGAACTGTGGAGAAATGATTATTCTTTTCAGAGCGCTCCGTAACAACGTGGATCTCCTCTAAACTTCAGTCTTTACTCACCAAGAAAAAATAGTTAAAACAGCTGGTGATAATGGAGACGATTCCAGTTATGATGTCCTGAAGGGAGAAAGTTACGCTGTTTCACGCTGTTACACGCTGTTACACGCTGTTATTTTTCCAACATGGTAGAAAAATCAAAGAAGCATTAAGTTTTTTTCTGTCTGGTTGCTCATAGTCTGATTGTTACCACAGCTCTAAGCCAGTAAGCAGCTCCCAGGGCGGCCAAATCTCCAGGATGCATGCTGGTTCGTCCCGGACCGAGTCCGATGTTTAACAGCCCCACCAGGATCTGGATCACCTGGAAAAGATTTACAGTAGGTAAATCTCAATGTGTTGCACTGAAACAGCAACAGCTTCAGTTCTTCTCACCCCGAGAACAGGAACAGCGTTCCAGCACATCCTGCACATCCCTTCGTTCCCTTCGTTTTAGCAGTGATGAAAATCTGTCACACCTGGAACGCAGATTTTAGGATGGATGGAAACCTGTTAGGATTGGCAAAACAAAAGAAAATAAAAACACACATTACAGGCTATGACTGACACAACTAAAGTAAACATACACAGGACAGTGATAGTGATAATAATAATCTGTACACTGCAGAGGTCTAATATTCATATAATGCAGAAATGCAAAGCAGATTGTTCAATGACCACAAAGAGAAAAAACATCAGAGCTGCTTTGTAGTTATTTATGGGGTTATGGAGCAAAATGCTCCAGAACTCTTCGTCAGCGTGTTGTTTGGACCAAATCCAGCACATGAAGATGTTCATCTCTGGATCAGAACAATCAGAATCCTGCAGCCAGCGTGGACCGTCGCAGTGTTGTTGCAGAGCAACTGTTGTGTGACTAAATAAACGAGCTGTGCTGAAAATGAGATGAGTGCAAACATGTTTTTCCACATGAAGGCAGGAAGTTCAAGGAGTTCCCAGAAAGTGCCGAACTTCCTTCTTTCACTTACAGTTTACACGGAAAGTGACCCAAACATAAAAATGACAATTCGGGGGTCGGTAAAACACAGACACACACACACGCACGCACACACACAGTAATACCAGAATGATCTTTTAAGACGACCTGTAATTGGCAGGAAACCTGAAACTATTTAACATATTTCATATTATAATTAATATGATCAGTTTTCGGTGCAGCGTTCTCACCTTTCACGCTCTGATTCCGTCACCTTCTGTTTTCCAATGAGGAGTTTAAGAGAAAAATAAAAGTGACACTTCCTGTCACCAGTTTCTTCAAAATAAAAGTGACAGTAAAGATGTCCTTAAACTAATCATATGTCAGGTTTTGGTCATGTTTAACCTTCAATGTTCAAATGAAAAATTTAAAGTCATACTGTCAGTTTCATCTCTGCAGGGATCCATTCTTATTATGTGCTGAATATGTATGTAGTACAGAAGAGTCTGCAGAGCATAAAGAAATATTTTAGACACTTCTTAAAGATGCTGTGGGAAAAAAATAATTTAAAAACAAATCCAACAGTTTTAGTATTTTTTATTCATCACAAGCAGAGGAGGACACACACACACACACACAGAGAGAGAGTGGGGGGTTTGTTGGTGGGCCACAGGGACGTGCAGCATTCATGGGTCAGTTTTTAGCACTGGCATCGATCAGGATGACCTCTTCCATGACTCGGGGCAGCTGCTCCTCAGCATCTCTGCCGCCCTGCTGGCACAGAGCTCTGCTGCCCCAAATGGCAAAACTAATATTGACGACCAGCTGAAGCAGAGCCAGGACGATCAGTGTGACGTCCAGGGACTTCAGTAACCGCTGATGGATGGAGAAGGAAGCAAAAACACAGTTATATTTTACTGCAGTAATACACTGTGGAGAGAAGCTTCTATTGCGTGTGTGCTGCAGTCATGCTGTACACGCTGTAAATGTGTATTTCGGGGGCCAACCTGAGCAAAAAGTGCCACATTTCTGCAGCTGTCGTCGCTTTGAGCGTCGTCCCTGCTGCGGTCACAAATCCAGAGGAGCGAGGCGTCTCTGAGGTCTGTGCCGTACAGCACGATGGCAGCGACGGCAAAGATCCCGCCAGCGATGTTCATGAAAACAGCGAAGCCCAGCTGAGAGGAAACATTTAGATCAAGGCTTCAGATCGAGCTTTTTTTACAGGCACGTTCTTATTTACAACTTCAGGAGCTTTCTTACCAAACAGGAAGCAGGAAGCTGTCCAGCCAAAATGGACACGATCCCACTTACAATGAACTGGAGACACGGTTTTAGTGGCAATCACAGAAATCACAGAAAGTTCATCAAAAACAAGTTAATACAACATTTATTAAATCGTTAATGTTCATCTAATATTTTTATTGTCTGTGAAGCTGAACAGTACAAATAAAAGAAAGATGGGACTCTAAAAATAAAGATTTATCTTCATATTTCTACGGAGCTTCAGTGGAAGGAAAGAAGGAGACCTGACAGTTAATGACAAAGTGACGGTTGATGTGGAAGAAATCTGGGCAGAAATTGATAATTTTACACACATTTTTGGTCATCTGTGAAGTAATGAGATCGTGTTTAATGGCCTGAAAGTTGCTCTGAATGAAGCTTTTGGTTCTGTATGATGACCCTGATGTGGTCATGCAGGCAGACAGCACCACCTCCCTGCTGTTCAAACCTTTTGTTTGCAATGGGAAACCAATCAAGGCCCAGCCTGGGGTATGAAAGGATCGTTTTGCCCCACTTTGAACTCCTGAGGTTTTGATCTGTTTGATCATATCTAGCTTGTAATACACACAAATATGCAACAAATAAGCAGCATTAAAAGGGAAGAACAGTATCTTACCACAGCACCCAGCCAGTAAGCAGCTCCCAGGCTGGCAAAGTCTCCAGGATGTGTGCTTGTTCGCCCGGGACCGAGCCCAATGTTAAACAGGCCCACCAGGATCTGTAGAGTCTGCAACAGAAACAAACCCTCAGTGTCAGAGCTGGAAATCAGCTGTTAACAGCTGGATGAGTGTGTTTCTTTCTCACCCCAATCGCTGCAGCATCAAAGACCTGCAGCAGGTGCACACAGCAGCACTTTGGACCGCAGCAAA
>VUQJ01043853.1:37657-56502 GCA_015108635.1 Andinoacara biseriatus
CCAGAAGCAGCTCCTCCCATTCGGAAGAAAGCTGAAAAATCCACAATGAATATTTTTGAAGCCCAACAAAACAAACAAGTTAATATTTAAGATTTGCTAAAAATATTAGAGATTAGCCAGTAATATTCATCAAATAACTTTTTATTAGGGCCTTTAAGAGTTGGATCTATTGGACAAATCATGTAACAACAACATTGTTACCGCAGTTCTGTTGGAAGTCACAATAATAAGTTTATGAACTGTTTAGTTTGGTTTGGTCTCCATCAGGTTCACTGACAAATCTGAACAAAAACACAAACAGCTGCATTTTTCTTGTCTTTATTGAACATGTTTACACATCATTTACAGCCCACACTGGAAAACATCACCGAATGTTTCTTTAATCTTTGTTTCTGCCACTTCCTGTTTCCTTTAAAAATAATCTGTAATTCTAGTTTTATTGAATAAACCTCTTTAGTTTATGATGCAGCATCTGAGCTCAGGACTCAGACTTGGCAAGTCAAACATTAATCATTGCTGGACTGTAACTAAATATAAGGCAAAGGTCACTACAGTAACTTGTCATAACTCGTCATAACTCATGTATCGAGACAAACATGGCCACACAGTAACACAAACATCACCGGTCATCCGATTTCCCGTCACCTTTTAAAGTTTTATATAAACTTTGCTAAAAAGAATCCAGTCAAAGATGAATTATGAGACAGGTGCAGATATACAGTGTTTATATTCAGAAAGAGAAAACATGCAGAACGCTTCAGCGTCTCGATATTCAGGCCACAGGCAGCGCAGCGACTTCCTCCAGCAGAGGTCCCCACAGCTCGGGGTCGTCAGCGCTCTAAAACACAAACAGAATATTAATGAAGGTGTGTTTTATTGTGGGAACCACACATGCTAGAGCCAAACATCTCCCAGCTCGACTAATCAGACCCCAAAAATCTCGCTGATCAGGTCTATTCTTTATTATTTATTTATTTATTGGAGCGGTGGGGGCTACTGGTCCCAACAGTTCTTCTGGGTCTCAGTGGCAGCAGTTCTGCTGCTGATCTTTGGCCTCCCTCGGTCCTCCTCTCCTGGGCCGCTCCTCGTGCCACTTTCATCACAGCGTTTGAAGCTCCACGGATCTTCTGGCCCGACTGACCTTCAAGTCTTAAAGTAGCGATCATCAGTACAAACTCAGACACTCAAACTGGGAGGGACGAGCTCAGATGAACACACCGCACAGGCTCAGGCTTTGTCACCTGCTAGCACAAACGTCACCGATCTGAACTCATGCAAGGACACTCCGTGTTTCAGCCAACACCTTCTGGTGCCGAACATGTTTGTGAGGATGTGGTGCTCCATACTCTACCTCGTTTTGTCCCTTCTCTTTGCTCCTCAGGGCCTTGATCCCCAGGGCGGCAGAGCTGATCACAACGCAGAGCTCCAGGACTGACAAGGTGACCATCAGAGCACTGATGCTTCTCAGGAGCATCTGATGGGACACAAACAGTGTTTCATCGACAGTCCTCTTCTTACTTAAGCCATTCCCCTCACACTTGGCTTGTCTCAGATATGTTAGAGATCTTCGCTTTAGTCCTTTCCCAAACTTACCCCGACCACCGCTTGGGCCTCCAAGCATTTCTCCCGCATGATTTTCTCCTCCAAAGATGGAGGCTTCGGTGTTTGATGGTCATACCAGTATCCATTGTAGTCATTGTATCTATTGTAGCCATTGTATCCATTGTAGCCATAGCTACACCCCCACCCAGGATTTAGTTCTCCTAAATAAATACTGTACAGCACAATGCCTGTGATGGCAAAAGCAGCTCCAGCCAGATTCAGGATCACGGTGAGGACGACCTGAAACACAAAACCTCAGTTACTGAACGAAAGGCCCAAAAACGATAAACTTCATACACCTCAGGTTCGAAATGTCCCTGCGAGTCCTTATTGTGTTCATACTCACCAGACACGGACTCGGATACTTGTCAGACAAAATGCACACGATGCCAAACGTGATGAACTACAGAAAATAAACCAAAATATTAAAGTTTAATTTCATCTCCTTACTGAGTGCAACAGAGACAACAGTCCACAGGAAGAATAGGGGAGATATTTATGGATGCTTCAGCCCCTCTTCATGCAGTTTGGGGCTTTTATAGATAAGTTAATCTAGCAAAGATGCATCAGTGCACAGTAAATGAGTCCTGGTGTCATTACGAATCCATCATTATGTGCTTACCAGTGCTGCCAACCAATAAGGAAAGCCCGTGGCATCTATATACCACCAAGGGTCACTGTGAGAGCAGGAGAGTATAACTCCAAACCCAATGTTGAGCAGCCCGACCATAATGTGCAGACTCTGTGAAAAAGGAAGCACGTTATGTGAAAACCTTCAAGGATAAGATAAACATATTTTTCCTGATCCCGGGAAGGCCAGAAATAAGATAAATATTTTTCCCAAAGGCTGTGAAAGTCAGCCTGAGGATCACTCGTCCCGTATCTCTCTGCTCTCCATCTAATTTAATTCATTATTTAGTCATTTGATCATTTGCTGCAGCTACTGCTTATTATTTAATTCCCTTATTTCCTGCAATTTACCCTCAAGCATTATCATTTTGTTCATAAGCAAAAAAAAAATAAACATATTTCTATAATATAAAGCCTGAAGCTGCAAAGCAGCTACAGAACCAGAACGGTTCAATGCACAATGAAAGGTAATATAAGGTAATACTGTAATATAAATCCACTAAAACCAACGAGTGACTTGAAGTTTGGATCAGAGAGCAGAGAAAGGACACAAACTCACCCCCAGCGCCGTCTGAGAGGTGCTGTTGAGGCTCCTCAGGTGCTGAGACACCGAGCAGCACACCGGACTGCAGCAAAGGCTCTTGAGGATCTGGCACAGAGGAGGCCAGGGACTCTGGGGGTCAGAGGTCAGAGTGAGCACAGTGACCCCATCAGCCTTGGACACGGTCATTGACATCCTGTCAGAGAGAAGAGAGTAGGTCTTTCACATACGGTCTCTGCTGCTGTATTATTATTATTATTATTATTATATATATATTGATTCTGAGTTTATGGCTCCCTCAGCTTTCTGAGTAGAATATTAACATGCATCTGTGTTCTAATCATCTTAAATCTTCCATCCGTTCACTCATACATCTACTGCTAATCTGGGTCCAGGTCGGGGAAGCAGCAGTCTCTGCAGAGAAACCCAGAAAGATACGATCCCACCAAGGCGTCCTGGGTCTGCCTTGAGGCCTTTTCCTGGGAGGACATGTCACAGGAGGCATCCTAGTCAGATGCCTGAACCACCTCAACTGGCTCATTTTGATGTGGAGGACCCTCGACCCTGAAAGCTTCACGAATGCCCAAAGTCCTGAGCCAATGTCTAAGGGAGAGTCCAGCCACCCTTCAGAGAAAGCTCATTTCCACTGCTTGTATCCGTGGTCTCGTTCTGTTGGTCACCACACAAAGCTCGTGACCATAGATGAGGTTGGCCACGCAGATTGAGGCCAGACTGAAACTTTTGCTCCACCAAACGCCTCCCACACCGAGTATTTCGCTTCAGCCACTGCCAGAGCCGCACTCTGCCTGGCCTGATGGTACCTGCCCGATGCTTCTGTCCCACAGGCTCCCCAAGGCCAACAGGACCCCTCCTTCAAGCTGACACCTCCCTTCACCTCGGGTGCCCACCATCTGGCTCGGCCTGCTCGGTACAGCCCTCTCAGCGGTGGAGATGCAGCACCCAGCACTGGGTGGTGATCCGGTGACAGCTCAGCTCCACTCTGACGTTCCTATTCATCACATTCAGTCAGGGCGCTGCCCCAGTTTTACTCACTGCACGCATTCAACTTCAACACAGGAGGAAGTCAGTGGCCTTTTTTAAGTCTACGTTTTTATTTAAAAAATCACTTTATTTCACATTTTAAGCAGGCACACTTAAAATATAAGCCTACAGTTAACTGTAAGACCTACCTGTCAGAGAAAAACAAGTAGAATTCCTTTAATAAACAGATCGGGCCGATTGTGTGAGCTACTCTTTGGAAAAAGGAAATCAGGAAGTGGGCAAACCTGTTACTGGAAGCACCGCCTCCCATTTGAAGGAAAGGTTGTGCAAAATATCCTGTAACAGCTGCAGAAAAGGTAGCAGCTGGAGCCGGAAGTTTAGCCACAATTTCAAAATGTATTCAAAATAAAATACCACAGCCCAAAGACACTTCAGCCTGAAAACAGCTCATTTATATACTGTGACTCACAACAGTAGCATTTAACACGTTTGAATCCCTGGGCTGGCATCACTGTGGGCCCTAACCCTCCAGGTTGCTCCCCGGGTGCTTTCTAGCTGCCTGCATGTGTGATGGGTTAAATTCAGAGTAAATGTATGTTACAAATAAAGCTGCTGCTTCTTCTTCAAACGCACTGGAAAACACAAGAGCACTAACCGGGGCTGAGGCAGTGGAAAAAAAACTGAACCAGGCCAAATGGAGACGAGGTAAGAGGATTAAAGCGACTGAAGCAATATGAGCATCCAAAAATAATCATGTATAAAAAACAGAAAAAGAATTCAAGTGATTCATAACTTAATGCCTTTTTTTTTTTTGCAGTGAGAGGAGCTTCTCGTGCAACTACGAGCAGAAATACAGAGACGTTCAAATCTCTAAAATCAAAGAAAAGCAGTGAAACGTTTTTACAAGTTTTGCATTTTTATGGTTTTAACTAGGATTTATCATACTAACACACACTTGTCTATTTTGAATTTTCATTATGCTCTAATTATTTAGCCAGTACAACAAATAATCTAGTCCAGGTTTGAAGTGTGTGTTGTAGCTATTTCTATAACTAGCATTAGCACCTAAACAAGTGTAATAATTTATCATTGTAACAGGAGTTTTCCCTTTGTAACCTGCTTGGGGAACGCATGATACAAAAAACTTGTTTAGTAACTTGTTAAGCACATTAGTAATGAAAGCTTTAATCATTTAGAAGGGAACTCCTGCCATGTTTGGTTTAATGAAATTGGCAAGTTGAGCAGGCGAAGGCTCAGCCAACATTTTCAGATTAGCATATCTGAGAAATCACTTGGTTGACCAAATGTGCAAAGTTTAACCAGCTGTTTTGCTCATATACCACCTTTCAACAATATTTAATTCCCCTGTCAGTACATACAGTTAACAATGTCACACGCTCAGACTCAACACAAAGATTTTAAATCACTGGTTCCCGTAACAAGGTTTTGTTTTTACTGAGTAGGAAGATTAGCCCTACGTCCGCCCTCCAACCTGGAGGACCAGGCGCTGGGTTTCGTTTGGCCTCCACCCCAAGACCTGCTCAGCTTGGTTAAACCTGCCAGGAGCTTAAGCCCTCGCCGATATAGCTCTCAAGGGTCACTGAGACACACATGCTCCCCTACACAACAAGGTATCAGCACCCGAGGGGAGCAGCCTTATGTCCCAAAAAGGAGAAAGAGTACTAAGCAAGCAAGAGTCACATTACAAGGAAGGCTGTTTAAATAGAATCAAGATTGCCAATTCATAGACAGAGTACACACTTCTATAGATATAAAGAACAAGAAGACACTTACCTGTTAAAGTACAAATCTTAAAAGCCAACAAACTGCCAGAAACAATAAAGGTGATTATTACTGCGCAATCGGGAAGTGAATGAACCGGCCAAACCTGTTACAAGAAGTCAAAACTTAATCCTGCTCAGCTCAACACAAAGAAAAGTGAGCATATAAAGCAAAAAACTAAATAAAATAAAAAATCATGGCAGAATGAACCCTAACAGCTCGAGAAAATGACTCTTACAGTCATTTTGAAAATGCAAGAAGAACTGTATCAAAGTACTTTTATCTGAAATAATCTAAAAATATTCATTATTTATTACTTATTTCTGAGGGTAGAACACCGTGGTGCCCCTAGCGGTCTCCTACTCTCCCTGCATGCCTCTCAGTTGGACTGCCTGTTTTCCAGGCCAGAGAAGCATTGCACCACCTAAGGGTCGTTTCTTTTAACCAAGTAATTACATTTGTGCAGCTCACAAATGCATAAATACATAAACAATCTTAGAATATTAAAAAAAGTAGATGTAGGTGTATGTGTTGCAACATTTTCCACAGAACATCGTCTTTGCCACTTTGGTATAGAGTGAAATAAATTCAGTGGAAAAAACACTAGACTCCAAACAAAACTCAGATGACCCAGCTTTCCACTAGCATTTAAACGCACCATGCACGCACGAATCCGGAGCTCTCCCGGAAGCGTGAAATGTGTCTCAAAACGATTTGCGCACTCGTAACCTGATTTGTGCGTAGCTGTCGTTTTGTGCGTGCGTATCACGTGATTCGTGTATTTGTGTTTAATGGTTTGTATGCGTACTTTTATTTTGTATTCATAATTTCTTAATATTTGTGTTTGTATTTGAACAGACATTTACAAGTACCTGCAGTTACGCACAAAATGTTATTAACAACTTACCAAAAAAATACAAATCCTTCATTACACGCACACAAAACTTTTGAGTCAATTTTCTCTCCATACATTTCCTTATGAATATAAATGTCGGTGTCGGAGTAGTATGTCAGTTGAGCCAATCATGCAGGAGACTTTAATTGCATGAGAAGTGTGTGTGTGTGTGTATACTCCAGTTCTGCCAGCATGGAGGGAGAGCCCCTCTCAGCTCTGTGTACCCCTGCTTTTGTGGTGGACGTGGACAAAGTGAAGAGGAATGCCCACAGGATGATTGAGCGCTGCCAGAAACTGGGAGTCCAGCTTCGACCGCACATGAAGACCCATAAAACCCTGTATGGATTCACACACACACACAGTACATGCTTACAGTCTTCCTGTGTGTACAGGATACTGATAAGCTCTCTGTTTTTAGTGAGTGTGCTGACATCATGACGGGTGGATCACGGAGGTGCATAGTGGTTTCCACCGTGGCAGAGGCCTGTTTCTACGCTGACCATGGATATGATGACATCCTCTACGCATATTCTCTTCCCTTTGACAAGGTTGTCTCTGCTCACACTTTCCGTGTTTCTGTGTTCTCTTTTGTCTGACAGCTGGAATTCCATTTGATACTCTATACTGAACTGGGAAAAATTGGGAAACATTCATAGAAAGAATAACACAGGAGTAACTATCGAAGTACTTCATGGCATCTCTCACAGAGCCAGAAAACAATAATAAAGAGAATTAAAAATACTGATTAATCTTGTGCTGTTACTGCCCTGTATGAACGTGTGTGAGGGTCATTTTGTAAATTTAAAGTAATAAAGAACAGGGAGATGGTGGAGGGGTGTGGAAGTTTTGAGATTAATGTAGTAAATTGATGAGAAAAAATCTGCAAAAAAACATCAAAATACTATTAATAACTGAGCCTGCAGTGAAGTTTCCTCTTTACTGTCAGATGAGGTGCCATTCCTAATGTTTGTCTGTGCATCTCTTTAGGTAGAGCGTTGTGCAGCCCTGTCAGAGAGACTGGAACTCTTCCAAATTTTATTGGACCATCCTGATGCCCTGGAGCAGCTCAGAAAGAGACCGCTGAGAGATGGTCGGCAGTGGCACGTGTGGCTGAAACTCGACTGCGGCAATGGGAGAGGTGAACATGCTGGGAAACGGCGATGCATCTAATCCTAAACTTCTCAGCTACACTTGAACCCTTTGTGTGCAATGCCTCTTTGACAACATGAGTTTTGATCATGTGTTCGCTCCTTGCCACAGCTGGCGTCCTGCACTCAGAGCCAGGGGCGCTCGCACTGACTGAAGCCATCGCTAAGACGGAGGGCGTGGAGCTTACAGGAGTGTACGCCCACTGTGGGAACACCTATTACTGCACTGGAGTGGAGCAAATACATGCTGTTGCTCAGGATACCACCAAACTGATTCTGCAGTTTGTGGAAAAGTAAGACTAGAGCTATAAAAAAAACCCCACAAGAGTAAGAAAAAGAGTGCATGTAGAGGCTGTCATATCGAATCTGTCACAGAGAAACCCAAAGATAAATGTAGCATTAGCACCCACTAATCTGTTATTTTGAAAGTTCAGTTGTTTTTCCAGAAGTGACAGGAGGCTGTTTTTGATGAGGAAGCTCTGATGAATCAAAATATTGTGTATAGAAATGGACATATCCACCATAATGTCACCCACTGCTTTATGAATTTAACTGTTGAAGCCTTGGAAGTAAGTAGCACATAAATAAAATGACTTCTTGGTATAATTAGCTACAAAACAAGCTATATTATTTGTCAGAGAGTGGCCCCTTGCAACGCAAACAGGAAAGTTGGCTATAGAGACCAAACCATCTTTTTTAATCAGGCTGTAAACATGTTTATTTCTGTTTTAAATCTGAGCATTTTCAGGATTGACTCTCTTTTGGTTCCAAATGTCCACTGGGGAGCAATTCTGCTTTAACTTTTTTTTTTTTTTTTTGTGACAGACTGAAGGCTGTTGGCATCACCTGTAAGTCCAGCATTGGCTCCACCCCTTCCTGCAGTCATCCAGTCAGTGACATGGCACAGCTGAGTGAGGTGCATCCTGGAAACTACGTATTCTATGGTGTGTGTGTAGACTTAACTGTGTATTGTCCACTTTTTTTGTTGTTTGTTGAGTACATTGTATTGCCAAAAGTATTTGCTTGTCTGCCTTCACACACATATGAACTTGAGTGGCATCCCATTTTTAATCCATCGGATTTAATATGATGTCAGCCCACCCTTTGCAGCTATAACAGCTTCAGCTCTTCTGGGAATGCTTTCCACAACGTTTAGGAGTGTGTATGGGAATTTTTGACCATTCTTACAGAAGTGGATTTGTGAGGTCAGAAACTCAGTTTGGAGGAGAAGTCCTGACTCAGAGTTTCCGCTTTAATTCATCCCAAAGGTCAATCAAGTTCTTCCACACCAAACTTACTCATCCATGCCTTTATGGTCCTGCTTTGTGCAGTCATGTTGGGACAGGAAGGAGCCATCCCCAAACTGTGGCAGTGTGCTTTACACCACTGCATCCGATGCTTTGATGATGTAAGGCTTGGATGCTCGGCCATGGAAACCCATTCCATGAAGCTCTCTACACACTGTTCTTGAGATAATCTGAAGGCCACATGAAGTTTGGAGGTCTGTAGAGAGTGACTCTGCAGAAAGTTGGTGACGTCTGCCCACTACGCACCTCAGCATCCTGTAACCCCGGTCTGTAATTCTGTGTAGCCTAACACTTTGAGGCTGAGTTGCTGTCGCTCCCAATTGCTTCCACTTTGTTATAACACCACTAACAGCTAACTGTGGAATATTTTATGGTGAGGAAATTTCACTATTAGACGTGTTGCACAGGTGGCATCCTATCACGGTACCGCTCTGGAATTCACTGAGCTCCTGAGAGTGACCCATTCTTTCACTAATGTTAGTAGAAGCAGTCTGCATGCTGAAGTGTTTGGTTTATACACCTGTTGCCATGGAAGTGATTGGAATCACCTATCAATGATTTGGATAGGTGAGGGAATACTTTTGGCAATATAGTGTATATTCAGGTATCCCCAGTGTGTCTGCAGAGCCAGTAAATTCTCCTTTGACTTTGCATCAAATGGGAAGGGTGCAGCTGAATGAGCCTTTGCCTGTGAAAATAGTAAAGGCAGTGTCCCCGGCATTAACAGAACTGTGCTCTCAAATTCACAACACGTAGCTGCTATTTATTCTTTTTAACTTGCCATATATTTTTCAGATAGATGTTTGGGATCAGATCCTGACAAACAGCATCTCGTTTGCATTTAAAGCTACAGGCACTGAAACAGCCTGTTTGGAGCAGAGGTTTAAAAACTGTATAAAGGCATCACAGAATAAATTACCTTTTTGGTATTTTGAGCTGGAACACATTCTGGAGACATGTGACATGTAAAATGGCTTTTTAAAAAGATTCCAAATCACTTTATTTTTGTGGGGTGTAGATGCCCAGCAGTCTGTGATTGGCTCATGCTGTCTGGAGGACGTGGCTGTGAGGGTTCTTACGAGGGTCATTGGTCATTGTCCACACAGGAACCAGCTCCTGATTGACTGTGGATGGGCTGGAATCAGGTGGGTTCATCAGTAGATAATGTGGATCAACAGAATTCAACTGGAGATTATACTTTCCCTCTATTTTTTTTCTCACCTCTGCTAAGCACATTGTGAGGTCTGTTTTGGTAGAACCATGTGACTTAACCTTTCACCTGCTCTGGCTCATGTCCTTCAGCTTGGATGGAGCTGGAAAACTTCCTACTGGCTACGCTGTGATTGAGGGGCATCCAAACCTCAAGTAATGCTGGTCACTTTCTTCATTAATCTCAGTAATGAACTTATGTGTGACTGAAGTTCTGATAAGAGGTGTTTCCCTTCAGGTTGTTGTCTATGACTCAGGAGCATGGGAGAGTGGAGCCCATCTCAGGACAACTGGACTACAGCAAGTACCCCTTGGGCTCTCTGCTCACACTGATCCCCTACCATGTTAGTACTGCTTAATTTATAGTAAAGCTTTTTGACGTGTCAGTTTTATTGTATCATGTTGCTCTTGTCTGACTATCTCTTTTTTTTCTGCAGTCATGTGCAACAGCAGTGATGCACCCTGTGTACCATGTACACTCTGAGGGTCGTCTGGTGGGGAAGTGGACACCCACTCGTGGGTGGTGAAGAGTTGGAGGACATTTACTGTACCTTTCCTCTTTCCTGTCCCTCTGGGGCAGAAGAAACATATATAATCTCATTCCAAATTATTTACACTTGTTATTACTGGCAGATCTGTTCTCACATTTATTTTTACAGTGTATAATTGCTCCCAAAGGGGTTTCGCTTGGTGCAGAATAAAGCCACGCTCCAACTGATGTTGACCAGCATTTATTTTTCTCTGCCACACTGCAAATCTTTCGCCAGCAACACCGTGAAAAAATGTATTGAATGTAAAATATAAACAGATGTTAATTAACTGACATTACAACCAAATAAAACTTACATTCAAAAAAAATACATACCATACCATGTGCACCTTCTGCCTAAACGTTTAAAGGAGGTTATTGTCCATGTTCCGTTTTAAAGCTCAAAATCAAAATTTCTTTATCTTCTTGGTGCTGTCGGTAGCCTCCGGTAGCGTCTCTCCCTCTCGGTGCAATATACAATTCCACCAAAAGATGGCAGTAATAGAACACATGGTACTTACATTCTCAGTTTACAAAGAAATTAACATTAACGTGAACAAATAAACACCCTTTCTTTGCGACAGCTACACAGTGACAATGGAAATGTTGCAGTGCGCTCAGCCAATAAAAAATGGATCAGAAGAATTTTTGTCAAGAAAAGTCACGCATAGAGATTCCTTCATTTATTAGCGGGACGTGGCAGCTTGATAGTAAAACACGATTAATGAAAGTCATCTTACTGTGAGCCTCAGAGGTTCTGTACTCTAACAACCCTCTTTCACTAATATTATCTTTTGAAAATTCATTGTTATGTTTTCACTTTTTCACTTCTGAGCTTTTTTTGTACTTAGATTAATTTTGGAGCAAACATGGAGGCAACTGCAAGATGTACATATAAACAGTGGAATTAATTAGCATTAGAAACAGGCTATTAATGCCATTGTTAATAAATGATCTTTGATTTACCACCATAAACCTGATTTATTTTTTTCTAACTGAATAAAATTATTCCTGGTCTGTTTTCATGTTCTCTTTAACAGTGATCTATTTATAGATGCATAATCTTACCATAGTTTTAACAGACACACATTAAAAATATACATATTAGTGATTTTTTTTAACAATACATAAAATATATAATTCACATTGCATTACTAATAATCTATATTACTTTCTCGTTTAGGGTTCAGGTCACGGTCTGCATGAAAGTATTTTCTGTTACGTGAAGTGGATCTTGGGAAATGTGGTGCTAGAGAAAAGCAGGGTTCCAATTGGCCACTGAATGACCTTTCACTTGTCACGTGGTTTAAAAACATCAGCAGGATGGCGCGGAAACTTGTCGCAGTCGCACACTGCTGAGCTGTCAGTCTATGATAGTCCTGTTTACATTTTTTGTGTGGCAGTCCTGACGCTGTAAAGTAAGTTATTCCGATTTATCGCGCTCGTTTTATTTCTGCTCCGCTTTTACATTCAGCGAGTAGCGGCTCATTGTCCGTAGGGCTGCTTCTCTCTATGAGAATGGCCGCTCCACATTGTCTGCTATCACTACTAACAAACCTACACTGAATGAAAACAATCGTTAGCAGCTACACCTGTGAAAAGCTGAGCATGTGTTAACTACCGTCACATTGTATGTTGTTTTAATCTTCAGCCATGAGTGTGTTGGAGGTGAAGTTCATCGGGGATGGAGATGTTCTGGAGCACATCGTGGACAAACAGGAGGGTATGGACGCTTTGCTCCTGCAGGAATATGTATGTAGACTTGTGGGTCTCACTGACGTTTTGTAATTACCTCCGTAAGGTGTGCAGAGCGTCGCTGGGTCTGTTCAGAAGATGGTAAAGTTTAAGAGCCCAGCTGGACGGCGGGGATGCAGAGAGGATGCGGATCATGACGAGGATGAAAATGGAGTCCACGATGAGCAGAATTATGTCCAAGCTTTAGGAGCAGACAACGCAGAAGGTGAGTGCCGAGCCGGGGAGCAGAAGAGGCAATGACCTGCCCCCAAATAACTTCCAAGTTTAACCACAGTAGGTTTGTTTTCTTTGCAGACAGGCTCTGATCAGCTGACCTGTGCTGCTGACTGAGCTTCACTGCTCTTTGTGGATTTAACCAACTAAATTCTACAACACACAGGCACATGTTTACTGAGCTATAACGATTGCTCTCCAGTCCCTACACAGTACTGTATAAAGCCAGTGCAAATGTCGAGTCTAGGAAGTGCTGGTAAAGAGCATCATCAGCTTAAATTCATACTGATGAAAGAGTGGCTAAAATCCTCATGCAGGCGCAAATGTCAAAGAGGTGCATGAGTCCATCTTTTTGATTATTACAGGGGCATTGAGTTTTTGTACAGCTGAATTTCACTCGGTTGTACTGAGTGTGTTTGTAAGATTTTGTTCAGCCTATGCCTGTCACACTTACATTGATGTTGACATATATGTCGTCTGATTGCATGGCTTTAAACATGTTTCTGACATGATACAGTGCAGATAGCAATCACATTGGTTTCATTTGTTTACTAACCTTTCAGCACTTTGTCTGCAGTGTGTGTAGCAGAGTAAACCTATAACTATTTCCTAAAATCGTTATTGGCATCTGCCCCAAAAATCTGGTATTGTGCAGGCTATACTGTAGATTAACATCATATTGATATAGTGTGCTTATGTTACCTCCTGGTATTTCTTGAAATAACACAGCCATTGTGTTTGGTGGTGTTATTAATTTAAAAATGATCACTGGAAAGGTTTACACTTCTGTAACATCTTTTTTTTATTTATTTTCCTTGGCTTTACAGAAGATGAAGACGGCTTGTCAAAAGTGGCTGGATCCTCCATCTTTACCTTTCAGAAAGTTAAACGTGGCCACAGCATGGCTCAGACCGGTGAGAGCCTCCGGTCTCTCCTCACATAGATACTCAAACATTTGCACATTATATATCTTCTGCTAGTTCTTTTTTTTTAAAGATACTGCATATGCTAATTTAGTGTTACACACTTTGCTTTTGTGCTTCTATACACAGCCAGTGAGTTGGCTCGGACTCCTGGAAAAAGCACGAGCTTCGAACCCTCTACCCCCACTCGAACGAGGCGGAGTGAGTACAATAAACGCTCTCCGCCTTTTTGTACCCGTTTTTAACCTGTGTAACATTTTCACACAGTCTGCTCTCAACTTATTTTTCAGACCACAGAGGTGAAAGCAGGACACCACAGAGGGTGAGACAACAAAATCTGTGACTTCTTTAAATCCAGACCCAGCTGATGACAACTTTAGAAGTTTTTGGGTTTTTTTGTATTGCAGGAATTTCACTTAATTTTATTGTATTCAATGACAGAGTAAAAAGGTCCAGTTCGTCTCCACAACACCACACAGACTCAGGAAGAGAATAATAAGTGAGTCTGACTAATAATTAAATTCACTCTGGGTACAAATTCACCTTTGCTCTAATCTAAATGTTTTGGGCCCTTTTTAGCGCCGAGCCTGCGGTCCGACAGCGACAGTGAGCTGTCGCCCTCTGATTCGGGGGAAGAGGACGATGAAGATGAGCTGGAGGAAGAGCAGAAAGGAAAGAAAGAGGACAAAGAGAATGTGAAGATGCCAAAAACTCCCAGTAAAAGTTTATCAGCAGCTCTCTACAAGACTCCCGCCAAGAAGAGCAAGAGCACGCCTGAACCTCTGAACCAGCCCAGTATGGTTGAGGAGTATTTTGAAGCTCATGGCAGCTCAAAAGTGTTGACATCAGACCGAACTCTCGAGCGTTTGCACACCCCAAAACTCGACAGGGTTTGTTTTTAACTGCATTTATTGGAAACATTGCAAACGAGCTGCTTATCTAATCGATTTAGGTTGACTGTATCTTCATTTTTGTTTTTGCAGGAGACGTTGGTTCGGCTTTTGGAGGGAAAGCCATCCTGCTACTCAGAAGAGATCCAGCAGCTGCACAACAAACACCAAAAGCACTTTAGCAAGTGGATGTTACAGTTACAGTAAGTGAGGTTGCACTTAGTTGGATGAATTTTTATAGTGTTTTAACAGGAGTACAAAGTGTCTGTTTGTGTGTAGGCTGGGATTCAATGTGCTGGTCTATGGTTTGGGAAGCAAAAAAGCTCTGCTGGAAGACTTCCGAGTGTCCCATCTGTCTCAAGAAATTCACCTCGTGGTTAATGGATTTTTCCCTTCCATCACTCTTAAGTCGGTCAGTGTACACACACACACAAAAACTTTGACTAAAGATTCGTTATTAAATATTACAGCTTAGTCATAAAAGCAACCGACACCAAAAATTGTATCCCTGACCATGAAAATGTGTTGCTCTCGCAGATATTAAATGCCCTGACGTGTGAAGTTCTGGATCACCAGGGAAGTTTCCGAACCCCATCAGACCAGATCCAGTTTATCTCTCAGACTTTAAAAGACAGTAAGTCCATCTAACTCATGTACGTCCTGGTCGTGTGTGCGTGTGTGTGTGTGTGTATACAGCATGTTTTACATTTAAGTTCTCATAGGCCCAGATCTACACGTGTACCTGCTCATCCATAATATTGACGGACCCATGCTGCGAGGAGAAAAGACCCAGAGTGCACTGGGGCAGCTGGCATCCCTGCCCAACCTGCACTTGGTGGCTTCTTTAGACCACATTAGCGCTCCACTGGGTGGGTGTTCATGAAGCATTTGCACTGAGGCGATGATTCTTTTGAAATCTGTCCTAAATATTTCCTGCTTGTTCTCAGTGTGGGACCAGTTTAAGCAGAGCCAGTTTAACTGGCTGTGGTGGGAGTGTGTGACGTTCCAGCACTACACAGAGGAGACGTCGTACGAAAACTCCCTCCTGGTGCAGCAGACCGGCGCTCTCGCTCTGTCCTCCCTCACACACGTGCTCCGCAGCTTAACACCCAATGCAAGGTACCAGCAAAGACCTAGAAGGAAATCTTGCTGCTGGGCAGCTACCATGGTAACATCTTCAGCAGTAATTTGTGCAGTTTTTGAACAAGGAGAGAGCCATGATTTAAAAAGCCACTTGGACATAAGTCAGATAAGATAAAAAAAAATACGTTATCCCATATTTGGGAACTAAAAATAATCTGGCAGATGCCTCTCTGCCTGACAGAGTTATGGTATTATAGAAGGTGATAACGTGGTATCAAAGGTTTCCTAGATCTGTCTGTGGCAGCAGAGCTGATTCAGTCTGTTAGAGAAGCTGATCTGCTGCCTGTCCAGTAAGTGGTGCAGAGGGTGGGCAGGATGATCCATGATGGATAACAGTTTGCTCAGTGACCTCCTCTCCACCACAGCTTCAAAGGGATCCAGTTTGCAGCCAATCACACAGCAGATTTTCCTGATCAGTTCATTCGGTCTGTTGCTGTCACAGCTCTGATGCTGCTCCCCCAGCAGACCACAGTCAGTACACTATCTCACTATCATTATACACTATTTTCCTGCTCACATTGAAGGATCTCAGCTTCTTTAGGAAACTCCTCGCCTGCTCGTCCCCTTTTTGTGTACAGCCTCTGTGTTGGTCTTTCAGTTTAGCCTGTTAATTTGGACAACCAGGTACTTGTACTCCTCCTCCACAGCAACATCCTCTCCCAGGATAAAACCACAAAATCATCCTGTAGTACTCTGTACTCCTCTAGAATATTTTCTCAGAAAAATGTAATCTTACTGGGGTCGAGGCAGTGCATGCAGTTTCCTTTTTACATTTCGAGGTTTCAATTGTAGTACCTTTCAGTAAGTATTAAGGCAGAACCACGGGCCACTTTATAGAATTCACCATTTTGATTTTACACATGAAGCAGGCAGGAGAGGATTTCTAGCAGCAGAAAGCACCTTATGCCTCTAAAACTAAGTAGAATATGTAGCTTGTTCATGCATGCAGGTCCTGTTTTAGCCATGCTCTTATTGTCTATTTTATTTGTCCTTTTAAACCAACATTATCAGAATTAACAAGAATTATCAGAATGCTGCGGCATTTCATGGGCAAAGTTGGTGTCCCCAAAACAGAAAAAGGAAAGATTATGTTTGATTTCAGTTCTGGCATATAATCAATACTATACTAGTATCAAGAAAATCTTAGAGCTTTTTTCATCCAGAAGCAGGTGTAAATAATCAGCTTTTCAGCTGCATTCATCCATGTCCTCCTCACTATCACCATCAATTTCTGCACTGTGACACAGGCTATTTGGAGATGGGCTCAGGTGTTATCACTTTTCTTGTCTAACTCTGCGAGAAAGGGAGTTTCTGTATTGCCCAAAATGTCAAAGTGTTCTTTTGAAAATAGCAAAACACACTAACAGGTCATTTAACTTTTATAAAGATGTCAAGAAGCTTCGCAAGTGACACGACTTAACTTTCCCTGACTCTTGAAGCCTCAGAGTGAAAGAAGTCAGCATGTGGAACAAATCTCCCCGCACTTTATCTCCATTAACATTCACTCTGTTGGCCCGTTCTCATCTTAATGGAACAATGGAGCAGCATTACCAGCGGCTCATCCTTGTGATCCTGTCTCCCTGGGGTTCCAGTCCCCTTCCAGTGGTGTGTGAATGTAGGTCGACTGTGCTGTGATCTAGCGAGCCTGTTGTTTGTTTGGAAGAGGAGTTTCAGTCAATATGGATGGTTGAGTCAGACACTTGAACATTTTTATAGAAGTAAAAAAAAAAGGAGGCACTGTTCTCAAATTGTGTCCCTTTGATGATCACTATAAACTGTATATGAAAGATGGATGCAGCAATAGTTACATCACCTACTTGTTTGGGGACTGCTCTGGACTATTTACCAAGTTTGGCTGTTGCCATCTTTTGTTTTGTTTTTCTTTCTTGCCCCCACTGAAGATAGATGTAACTATATCTGGACAAAAGGGCAGACCCGGGGAGTCATGAGCTAGTTTAGTTAGCAAGGTTCATCTATCACTCACTTTGCTTTCAAGAAGGATGATAACACTGGCTATCAAAAAGCAGGATTAAAACAGTAGTTACCAGATAAAGTGAACAGCTGACTCTTTACAGTCCAACCAAACATTAAATTAGACAAAATAGCATCCACCTGTCATTCAAAGGAAACATACTTCTAGAAACGCCTAAATTTAGGCCTAATGCAATTTCAACTGGTGAGTTATGCAAAAATGAATACAATGTATAAGTGTTGCAAAAGGGGAAAATAAAACAATCCATCCATCCAACTATTATATGTTTTTTAAAATGTCATGTGATGGCACCAAATTGGCTTTTTATGCATTATTTTCAGACATTGATTGTATACAGAGCCTCCACCATATAGACATTCACTGTTATGCCTCTATCACAGCCACCTCTGTCCAAATTCAGCCATCACTCCATCAGACCTGTTTCCACCAATTTTCAGTCCAGTTCTTGTGTAATGTGGCAAACCTGAGCCTTTCCTCCCTGTTTCCCTTCCTTAAGAATGGCTTCCTGACAGCGACCCTTCCACTGAGACCAGTTCTGATGAGGCTTCAGTGAACAGTAGATGGGTCAACTGAAGGGCCAGATACATCTGTCAGCTCCTGTATCAGGTCTTTGCTGGATTTTTTTCCTAATTCTGAAGAACATGACTTTCAGACACTGTTCATCTGCTGTAGAATTTTGTTTTTTTAACCTGACACTTTTTCTTTTGTCTTCCACTCCAGTTTCGTCAGTCACACTATGCTGAGATATGGTAATCACCTTGTTGGTGCAAAAATACTATTTTATGCCTGTCAAACTGTGTTATCTTTGGCATTTTTCATAGATTCGGCTAAAGAAATGGGAACAAATGATGTGTTTTTGTGACAGGCTGGTAATCACAAAGTGTCTAAAGAGACAATTTAAAAATGGTTCTTTGCTAAGTTGTCTGTTATGCGCAGACACAACACTGATTCATCCCTTGAACTAGGTGCCTTTTTCTTTGCTTGAATGATTCATAGCTCGGTGTTAAATGGCTTAACAAACAAAAAACCTTCCTCTGGGAATGATCGCGTACAAGGATTCGACTGACAATGAGTGAAAAAGCAGTTAATGTCCAAAGAAAGACTTCAGAAAGCCCGGAGAAGTATTGCTCAAGACCACTTTAAAAATTATACACACACACAGATTAAAGAAATAAGGGTAATTCAAGATGTTTGCACAGTACTGTACATAAACACATTCAAAGCTTTATCCTGGGATAACCAACTGCTGGCTCCGGCCCCATATTTACAGACAGCAGAGAGGA
>VUQJ01043860.1:5985-17936 GCA_015108635.1 Andinoacara biseriatus
AAAAAAACTGGTATAAAAACCCAAAATGTAAAAAACTCAAAGCTCGTCCACCAATAAGAGAACACTTACATTCTGCAAATAAAACAATGTTTTCTTCTGACATTTTTATAAAGGCAGGTGGTCATTTAACTGCAGAAACAACAAGTTACAGACAAATGTACGTCCATTCAAAAACTGTGTCCAAGTACAGTACAAGTACAAAATCCCCTCATATATCAGAACTGACTATGACCAACAAAATCAAATCAGTAAAATAAATTTCACCTCAGTCTGAACACAAACTAAAGTCATCTCCACGTCTCCATCATCAGCTCAGCCCGGGGTTCTTCACCTGAACACTTTCACTTCTTGGTTGAAAAAAGGTTAACGTTGTGCAGAAGAGTCAAACTCCCCCTTTTTATGCGAGTGCACTCGGAGCCTCAAAGCAAAAGACGATAACCACCGTTACGATGCCCATTATCCCTTACTGGGGTTTCAGGTTTGGCTGAGCCAGCAGAGAAATCCCAGATATATTGAAAGTCCTCATTGTACATCCTCTAGACTCCAGCAAGCATTAAACTTCAAACTATGTTTTCAAATTAAACACAGACCCATCAGATCCTGTAAGACTGGTGCGATGGTGTGATGGGATTCACCTGATAAAACTGTTAGTGGTTAATTAAAAGCTGACCTTGTTTGCCTCTCAGCTCACCATCTGTTCCTAATGTTTGTGAGAACACAGAGCCATCCGTCTGTTTATACAAGGACCCTGGCACCAAACAGCCTGTCTGACACGCTCCCACAGAGCCATTATTATTAGATGCTCAGCAGCGAGGCTGTGACGTTACCATGTGAGCTTCGTCATCTTGGCTTTGGTCACTATCAGGTTGGAGGAGTTGATGAGCTCAAGGACATCTCCGATCTTGGCGACTACATCTGGCTTTATCAAAGCGAGTGTTCTGGGAACACAGGGAGAAGAAAAACAAGAGATGTGATTGGACAGAGTCGGATATCACGGCCAACAGGAAGCTGCACAGCAACGCAAAGACAGTAACGGAGGCACAGTGGATGTAAAAAGTCTACCCGGTTACAATGCCAGGGTTTTGTGTGTTTAATGTGACCCTCAACCTGAACAAACGGAAACCTTTAAATAAATAAATAAATAATAAAAAGTGAAAACTTTTTCTTTTTTTTATTTAAGCCAGGCTTGTAATGCAGGGCCAGCTGTGCGTCCTGAGCCGGCCGTGTGTAACTTCTGCCTCCTGTGGCCGATTTATGAATCACAGGTGAATCACTGGCAAACTGGGTGAGGACGTGTTTAACGTTTGGTGAAACAGTGACTGACTTCATGAACTGGTTCAGCACACTGAGGATTTGGTTCAAACCGTGGGAGTCAGGTTTTTAGCGGCACAAGAACTCCGATCTGGTAATTCCAGGGAAAAAAATGGAAAACTGACAGATTATCAGCAAACTGTGTGATAAAAACAATCTTGTACTGTCTTTTTAACGTCTCTAAGCCAAAAAATTCAAGGCCTTTCATGACTTGTTCAAACTCATCCTGGATAATCATTAGAGCAGAGGTATTCAACTCCAGGCCTGGAGGGCCGGTGTCCTGCAGGTTTTACATGTGTCTCTGCTTCAACACACCTGAGTTGGTAAGTCTTTAGTCTTTCCACATACAGCCACTCTGTGATCATACCTTTCTTTTTTACTTCCGAGTTTGTTTGCCGTGTACTGATCCCCGTAATCAATCAGGTTTAGCTGCCGTGAGAACACGTTCACTCGACCCCCGACAAACAGGTCCTCCTGATGGATGTCGCATTTGCTCCTTCTCAGAAATATCCGCTGATTCTTTACGTCAAACTGCAAAACAAACATGTTGGAACTTCAGACATTTTTCAAAAATTGCTACACATAAAATTCTGAAATAAACATACATTTAATTAACACAAGGAAGAAAGAGCCAAAGTTAAGTGCAGGAGTAAAAACATACCATCTCTACTGAGCAGTCTCTGGGGTAGTAAAACAGTTGGTAACGCCGCAGGAGAGCGGCGGCGGGGTCATACCACTCAGCAAGAAAGGCGTATCGGTCCTCCTGCAAAAAAATAAAAATAAAAAATAAAAACTCGGATCAACTCAGATATCTGGCATCTTCCTGCAATTGAGCCCCAAAAGAAAATTCTGCAGATTCTTTTGTAACCCGGATGGTTTCACTTCCTCCAGCAAATTAGACATTTCAGATCACAAAATGATTAGAAATTACATGAAAATGCAGATTTTGTTTAGAACAGTAACATTGGCTTAATTTATGCTCATGCATGCCTGAGAAAACACACATTGAGCTTTTAAAAAGGCCACAATGTCGCCTGAAACCATGAGGGACTGACAATTTAGCAATGAGGCATTCAGATCAAATGCATGTGCTCAGGCCTTATTCACAGACTGGCTGGCGTGAATCCACACAGCTCAGGGCTTTTTTTATATTTTGGTGAACTACAAGTACATCAAATATAATGATTATCAAATAAATAATGCAGTGCACAATGTGGTCAGTATTTTTGTACGGCGTGTTATTAATGAGCACAGAAATCTACTGACTGCAATTTTTTCACTGTTGTTAATAGGGATGTGCGCGATTACTCAACTACAGGACTAGTTGTCGCTATTGTTACTAGTCAGTACCAGACGTACTAGGTGGTTAGCTTAATTATTAAGGTTTTAATTAGTCCAGTGCTGGTAAATGTTTGTCCTAAATGCTATGCAGCCATCTGCCACCAGATGGAGCTACAGTCCTTACATCGTTAGAGAAAAATGTCGTAGCGCGCCTCCCCAGAAACATCCTTCTTTCTCTGCATTTCCGACTACTTCCTCCAAATTCATACAAAGAAGCAAAAAAAAAACTAGTCGGACAAATGTGTTTGCGCCTTAAAAAAAAACTGACCATACCAAAGAGTAGGACCCAGGAGTAATAAAAGTGCCAGCATTTTATTTTTCTGTCGGCTGCCACCACACGACCGGAAGATAATTAACACATGCAATGCACCTGCACAGGTATAAACGCAGCTACAACATCACCCACTTAACATAGGTTATACTATAGCAGCTGAAGTCTGAATCGGGGTAAGCTGGAGGAGGAGGCTGAGGGAGAGGAGGAGGCTGGGGGAGAGGAGGAGACTGGGGGAGAGGAGGAGACTGGGGGAGAGGGAGGTCTGGGCTCCACTGCTCGGGATGCTGCCCACCGCGAGCCGGCTCTGGATAAGTGGAAGAAAATGGATGGAAGGATGTTTGTATTTGTGATGTATGAACCTAGAGATGTCCTACTTATACTTACCACCAGAGGGCAGACCTCGCTCAACAGTATTGTTTTGATGCACGTTATCGTTGATAATGCAATGTGCCACACAATGTGCCACATTTTTAATCGCAATTTATTTGTTTTTTGGATGTTATTTTCTCATATTCAATGATGCTTGAACATTGTTTGCAGTAACGCGTTTTCATATATTTAACATCAATTGATTTTAAGTTTTTATTTTTCGTTGTTTAGAGTGTTCATAATGCGCGGTGCCGCACAGTTATGCAGCATTTAAAGCGCGATTCATCATAGAAGAACATGATTAATGGTTTCAAACACCTTTGTTTAGACTGTTTTTATTATTGTCCATTAATCAGGCATAAAATTTAATTTGATATCTGAGTGTTTCTTAGTTTTAGACTAGTCAGTCTAATTTTTTCCCCTTGTTTAGTCGACTAAAAAATTAGTCGCCAGGAACATTCCTAATTGTTCATTTTTGCAGTGACTAAGCCTGATCAGGTATGGTCACCTGAGCAGCGGGAGGCTTTATTTGGTTCACCTTGTCAATCAAAACAATTCAGTGGCGAAAGATAAAAATAGTTAAATTCAGGGATGTTCCTGGCGACTAATTTCTTACTCAACTAATCAAGGAACAAACTGACTGGTCTGAAACTAAGAAACACTCAGCAAGTTAAATTTTGGCGCTGTTTAATAGACAATATCAAAAACTGAACAAAGGAGTTTGAAACATTAACCCTGTTCTTCTATAATGAATCGCACTTTAAATGCTGCTTAACTGTGCAGCGCCACATTATTAACACCGTACGTTACATTCTAATCAACAAAGAAAAAACTTTTAATAAACTGATGTTAAATATATGAAAACGCATTACTGCAAACGATGTTTAAGCATCATTGAAATATGAGAAAATAACAGTGCCGCGCATTATGAACGATGCTCTTGTCATGACACGCATCTCAATAAAAGTTCAATGTTTATATTAATAAAACGATACAAACATACATTTTCTGAGCAGTGGAGCCCAGACCTCCTCCTCCAGCTTACCCCTGATTCAGACTTCAGCGCCGGGTCTTTGTAGAGCTACGACATAACCTACAGGTGGCCGATGCTGTTGCCGATGTTTACACCTGTGCAGGTGCACCGCGTGTTAATTACCTATCGGTGTGTCCCGGTGTTTCACATGCGGTGCAACAGAGACATGATGGGACTGTTTCCCTCCTGGGTCCAACTCTTTGCTGCGGTCAGTTTGTTTAAGATGCAAACACATTTGTGCCGCTAGTTTTTCGCTTCTTTGGACAAACTTTGGGGAAGTAATCGGAAATACACGCAAGGAAAGGGTGTTTCCCGGGAGGTGCGCAGGTTTGTGTTACATTGCAAAACTTCAAAAATGACTAACAATATTAGATGTAATAAAAATATCAGGCCAAGATTAATAGAGTTATGGTATTTTTTAGGGCTGAAACAATTAATCGGATTAATCGTGATGAATTAATTATTGAAATAATCGACAACTAATTTAGAAATTGATTAATCGTTAACTGGAGCACAGACTCAAAAAAAAGGCCATTTGCTGAAAAAACAACATATTCAGAGTAGTCATAAGCCAAAACTATACAAAATATATATATATACATTTTGCATTTAAGATAAAATCCCCTTTGTCTGTAAATGTTTTACCCAAAACTCCTCAAGTGGCATAGATTTAGCAACACCTGGTTCAAATTCACTGAAGAAATGCTATGTTATTGCATTTTAGGCAATATAATGTTTATTTTCTTATTTAAAAATTGAATTGAATTAATTGAATTCTTTTGTTTATTTGCATCTTTAAATGTATTTCTAATATTGTACAAAAAAGGCTTAAGTGGTTTAATAAAAAATGTCCAGAATGTGACCTTTTTTTTATCTGATTAATCGATTAATCGTTAGAATTATTGCTAAATCAATCGCTTACTAAAATATTCGTTAGTTGCGGCCCTAGTATTTTTCTATAACGCTGTCGGGGCTGCAGCGCTATCTGGTGGCGGATGACTGTGTAACATTTAGGACAAATATTTACGGCACAACATTTTTTTTTTCCTTTATGCCCAAAAACAGGACAAAGGACCGCCCAGGACTAATGAGCTCTCCGAGTCCAGCAGCTGCCCTCCTCCGTTCCCAGAAGTTTCCAGATTGTTGTTAAAGCAGAGAAGATGTAACCATTTAGAGACATGTTCAAATTCAGAATGACCTTTTATTGTATATTTTCTCCGTTTAATGATTTGATGTTTTCTGTGATATTGTGAATGAAATGCGGGTTTATTACAGCGCCCCAACCTTTGTGGATGTGGAGGTTTTATTTATTACTGAAACCGTACCTGCGGCAGTAGAGGTGTGTGTTGTATAAATTATATTTTACAGGAGCTAGCGGCTAACCCGTTAGCTTGAAGCCCTGATTCAGTCTAAAGGCTTCAGACTGCTCGGCTATCTTGTGTCTAACGTTAGTTTCAGCCTGTAACAGGAGTTATCGTTACCAAAGTCCCCACCCGCCCCGGTGTGCTGTCTTTACTCACCATCATTTAAACCGTCACAAAACTCTGTGACCCGCGCTGCTGTTAGATAGCAAACATTAGCCGCGCTTCGTTTCTATAGTAACTGCAAAGGTGCATTCACGGGACATTTGTACTTTTTGGTTTTTTCTATCCGGGCACATCAGTCATAAACGTTATATCTTTAACGTTGCTTACATTTATATACATGAATAATTGTTATAAACCAGTGCAGAAGAAAAGCTTTTCCTGGCTGCTGGCTGCGTTGTCCTGTGAATATAAATGTGAAATACCTGAAATACGTCTGCCTGTCGGACTCTGTGAATAAGCAGGCGGCGGCCTGCTCACGCTGCGAAGCGGTTCAGTTTCTGAGCGGCATAAACGCACCTTTTCCCCGGAAAAACATCAAGAACGGTGAGGAAGTTGAGGCTTCGCTCTTCTGTGTTTTGTTTCCGGTAATATGACCTCAGGACCTTCTGCCGCAGAATTTTAATAATTTTAACAAATATGATCAGTGACGGGGGGCCGATGGTCCTCGACGGCGGACTGGCCACTGACCTGGAAGCGCATGGAGCCAAACTGCAGGTAAACCTGCGGGGTTTTGGCAGTTGTGTTATTGGCACAAAGGTCCGCGCACCTGAGCGTCGCTGCTCACATGAGACCGTCATGCTGCTAATGCCGAGGCTCCTATAACTTTATTTGTCCCAAAGTTAAACACAGCTAACATGGAACACACTACAAAAATATGTAGAAAGTGCAGTAGAATAAAATAAAATGTAATATGACATGGTATATGACCTGTAGGCCATATAAGTAAAAAATAAAATCAAATAAATTTGTTTAAATTAAACGTGTTTAAATGCAAAGTAAACAATTACCTGAATAATGTTTTTGATCTTTGCAGATAAAATATAAGATATAAAGATGAGATGTTATTCATTAGTTTCAAAGTTTAATTTATATCCAAAAACCAGGATTAATATTGCTTTCTCAATCTGGACTCTGTGTGTGTGCGTGTGTGTGTGTGTTACACATCAGGGAGATCCTCTGTGGAGTGCCAGGCTTTTGCATACTGATCCCCAGGCAATACGAGATGCTCATTACAGGTACATCCATGCAAAAGTTTGTAGAATACAAATTATTATTCAACATTTTAAAGACTCGTTGTAATTTTTCAAAGCAATTTCTCGTTTCCGGGTCTGAAATCAGTGAATTTGCTGCTTGGTTCCAGTAAAATGAATGTTTTGTGACACTACATTGGATATTCCTGTTAGTCTCACTGACAGAAATGCTAAATGACAGTTTTGTGTGTGTGTGTGTGTGTGTGTGTGTGTGTGTGTGAGAACAGGTTCCTCCTCAGTGGTGCTGATGTCATCACGACAGCCACATACCAGGCAAGTATCCCAGGATTCATCGAGCACCTGGACATGAGCGCCGAATGCGCCAGAGAGCTGCTGATGTCTGGAGTTGATCTGGCCAAAGAGATGGTGAAGAGGTTTGAATCTGGTAGGTGAGCTCACGCCCAGCTGAGCTGAGTGTTCGGCTGTGAGCTGTGAAATCCTGTCATCACTTCTCTCTCTGTGAAGGGCAGAGACGCCCCCTGGTGGCGGGCTCTGTGGGGCCGTACGGGGCCTTCCTGCGCGATGGCTCAGAGTACACCGGAGCTTACGCAGAGCACATGAGTGTTGACGTGAGTCCCTCTTTGACTCATAACAGACTTTATGTATGCTGTGAGAAGATTTTACAGAATAAAAGCATCATTTATAGACACACTCCACTCAACTGTTTAATGAAGCCATGCCAATTTTTACCTTTTAGACCATGAATATTTTCAGTGACAGGCCCTCAAAGTGCACAAGTTTGGCTTCAGATTTGGTGCTTTTTCAAAGAATTACAGTATTTTTGAGTCCTCATAAGTAAAGCAGCTATTTGCACATTCTCAGGGCTGAAAAACACATTTAAGCTTTGTAAAAACACAAAAAAGCAAATCAGTTTTACAACTGCAGCAGTTTAATGTGTGACGTAAAGGAGCAGAAACAAGCACTAGCGCGCTGTTTTTCTGATGTTCATTCTATGTTTATAGATCCATTTTCTGTAGGCAGGTGAGAATCAGTGTTCTCAGGTGTCTTCAATCTCTTTGAAGGAGCTTAAAGTTTGGCATCGGCCGCAGATTGACTGCTTAGCAGCTGCAGGAGCTGATCTCATCGCCTTCGAGACAATCCCGAGCATCAAAGAGGCGGCAGCTGTAGTGGAGGTGCTGAGGGAGTATCCAAACTCCAAAGCCTGGCTGTCGTTCTCCTGTAAGGTAATTGCTGCCGGCGAACAGCGCACGACGAGCATCAGTCCTTTGTTTGTCACGTTACGACTCAATTCTCCATCAGGATGAGACGCGTATATCAGACGGCAGCCTGTTCACCGACGCCGTGCGGGTCGCCAGCAGATCCACGCAGCTGCTCGCCGTTGGGGTCAACTGCTGTCGTCCAGATGTGGTGGAGCCGCTGCTGGACTCTGCTGGATCGCTGCGGAGCTCAGACATGAGCTGGGTGGTGTACCCCAACAGCGGGGAGGAGTGGGACACTGAGCAGGGGTGAGTCTGAAACTGAGAAACAAGCTCAAGAGCTCCTGCATGTAAACCTTGATTTTAAACCCTACTGTCCAAACACCCGATATCACAATGTGTGCATATGCTAACTGCAACATAAATACACAAAAGCCTATAAACATGTCATTCCTTAGAGAGAAAAAGCAAAGTACGTCTACTAAATATTTGCATTAATTCAGTAAAGGATCTTTTTCACTCAAAGGTGGCAAACGTCAGGGAAACCATCAGCATGGACTCCTGAGCTCGTCCACACATGGGTGAAGCAGGGTGCTGCTCTGATAGGCAAGTTCAGCCGCTTTCTCTTGCAGATTTCTTCTGTTTTGCAGCATTTCTCTGAGCAGTGCCTCTGTCTTTTAGGCGGTTGCTGTCGTATCGGCCCTGCTCACATAGCAGAGCTGAGACAGCAGTTAAAGGGATGCTGAACATCTCCAGCCTCTGCAGAAAGCTCCTAAACTCAGCTCTCTAGAAGACGAGGGCAGCACGCTGGAGGACGGCGCGCCTGCCACTGCTGACTGCTAATTTCAAACACATCTGTGATCAATGAGTTTGCTGCTGACACTTGCACTCAGGCTGTGTGGAGATTCCTGTTTGTGGTGTTAGATGCACAGTTTATGCTCACTGTAAGAGTCTGAGGAGACTGAAGAAGGAATAAATTAGACAATATTTGATTCAGCTGTGTCGTGACTACTTTAAAATCGATCTGTGCTTCCCATCCACCACCCTCAGAATCAGCTGATTTTGTAAAATAAATAATAATAATATTACCTTCGTACTAGTTACAGGCCCTCCAAATACAAACAGGTGGCTCAAAATTCATTCACATTATTTCTTCCAGCAGTTTTGAGCCCTTGTAGCCTCATTGGTGCAGGAGATAGCCACATGAAGCTGAAAAACACTGAAAAATCCCTTTTACAGCCACTCCAAGAATAAACAGACTGGTTCTTATATAGCACTGTTTTACTCTACATGCCTCATTCATGCAAGCACTACATCTAACATTCACGCCGGAGAGCAACTTGGGGCTCAGTATCTTCACCAAGGATCCTTTGGCATGCAGACCGGAGCAGTCAGGGATCGAACCGCCAACCCTGCGATTAGCAGATGACCTACTCTACCTCCTGAGCTGCAGCCATCCCATCTGAACACAATGAGTTTTGTTCAGCACATTTTTTTCTAGAACCACCTCTGAGCATCAGTATCACGGGATTTAGGATGGGACTGATGCAGGGCACACCTGTACAGGCCACCAGCCTGTCGCAGAGCCAACACAGAGAGACAAACATCCACATCTACGGTCAGTTTAGATTAACCAACCCCAGTAACTGTGGGAGGAAACCCACGCAGACACGGGGAGAACATGCAAACTCCACAGAGAGGCCCAGGCCGAGGTGACCTTCTAGCTGTGAGGGTCACAGTGAGGCAGCAGTGCTAACCACCGTGCTGCAGGTAAAAAATGAATTTAAAAACTCAAACTGAGGTTTAGCCTGTTTGTACAACACTTTCAGGTTCTAAAGGCTCACAGAATAAAGACATAACTGCAGCCAACAGGAAAAACAGGACCAAAGCTCCTTGTAAGAATCTATATTGAAAGACAAAGACTTTCCATGCTCTTAAAATACCTTCTGACTATCGGACCCGACTGGTTAGCCCACACTGATTTCATACCTGGTGAGCACCAATCTGAAACATGACGTGCTCTGGAGCAGGTTGGGCAAAGCAGCATCAGATGATACGGTACCCTGGTAGGAAAGCAGGCTTAAATCTGAAGTTACCTTGAAGTCCTGCTTCGTAGTGCAGCCTCAGCAGGTCCAGGATGGGTTGCCAATTCTTTTTTCCTGCAGTGCAACTGGACTGAAAATGAGACTCAGAGCTAGGTGAATGAAGCAACACTGGAAAAGTTCTGATTGTTAAACAGAAATACGAACACTCCAGGAGTGCCTAAAAATCCCACTTTATTGTAAAATCAGTAAATAAACCACTACATCAAACTCACATGGGTACACGATCACATCTGTGCTGAGTCGGAGACAAACTGACCCACAACATGTGCAAAGAAAGGTGTAAGGAACAGCTCGCGTGTGGAATGAAGCATGCAGGCCTGACTGAGTGTCTGACGCCCGGATCATCTACTGTCTCACTGGAGCTTCCACGAAACACAACAGCAGCAGCTTTCACAACACTTAGACTGGACGAGCCACTGAACGGCAGGTGAGAAACACGCCCGCCTCCTGCACCTGTACAATGAGCCGTGTCTGAGAGAACGTACGGCGGACGCATCAAACCTGCAGAAACGAGCAGCAACACACTGGAAACTGAGAGGCTTGGACTGGGTCAAAGTTCCTATTGACTTTTCTTCCAGATTAATTTTGCACAAAGCACAAACTGTGGATTCATTTTCTCAAATCTCTTTGGACCCAGTATGAAAGACGGGAATTATTCCAGCGGATCAAAGCCTCCTTTGTGGTTCTTCTGGGACTGTTTCACCCCAGAAAAAGTCAAAAGTTTCCCAAAGTGCTGCAAGTTTCCGATTGGTCAAATATTCAACTTTTTTACAACAGGCAGTTTAAAAACCTGCAGCTACAAATAAGAATGTTCATTTTATTTCTTCCACTGAGACACAGAAGAAACTCTACGACTGCCAGTCCGCATCCCTGCAGACATCACGGAGCGTTCCACCGGGAGTTGGGATGATTTACACGGGAAGAAAATGATGGCTAGCAGAATCTGTGGAGTGTAGTTGAGAATTATTGCTGAATTTGTTGTGGTTATAATGGACTAGCCCGTACTCGCCTTTTCAGAGGAAATGACTAATAATGCCTTAGACTTACCGGAGCTGCTTCAGTGGCACATTGATTAAAAGGATGCATAAGACGGACTTTATCCACACGAAGAAATCCAGTGAGTTTCTGCAATAACAATGTTTACTCTAAAGCTTTGATAAGCTGTCACATTTTAATTTGTTTGTCCAGTAATTTACTGCTTCAGTCTGCAGAAAACACAAGGCTGAAGAACCATTTCAAGTCCGCACTGACCTGAAAGCTGCACGCAGGGCTACACGGGACAGTTTGGTCGTGGAGCCGCTCTGAAATGGTTTAGAAGCAGCTGTCAGCATATCGCTTGTGTTCACTGCTAAAGGACAAACTGAGCAAAGAAAAGGTCACTGGAGACACCCTCAGGAACAATAAGTGACAACAGCTTAAACAGAATATTTGCTTCAAAGCACTAAAGTGGCCTAAACATGTGGTGGCCTCAAATATTCACAAAGGAGTCTGGTGATTTCTGTGAAGCTTTTACTGTCAATAAAGTCAATAAAACTACCAGTGAGACGATGGGAGTGCAGCGTCATACTTCCCATTGCGCCACTCTTGCCCCCTGCACCAGCCCCAGAGGCCAAAGCTCAAAGACTCAGTCAGTGATGCCTCTGGTCCAGTTTGTGATTCTCAACAGGCCAGGACAAGGACGGTGTTTGTTTCAGGAAACTCACAATTACATCTCTGCTTTTTGCAGATGATGCAGTTCTGTTGG